>CASBSA010000168.1:0-29016 GCA_949129095.1 Volucella bombylans
CGCCAACATTTGGGCTTAGTAAAGGGTGGTAAAGGTTCACTCAAAGTTTCTTTTATACGAACGTGTCGCCTTCGGTGTTTTAGATACGACATGAAAAAATTATGGGTATTACCCCAAATCCAAATTTTTCAAAGATCTTGACTAATAACTTATGATCAACTAAGCCTTAAGCGCCCTGTAGGACGCTAACACCTGGTACTAGTAAACATGGTATCACTAAAACCCGCGGACGCTGAGACCAATTCACTCCAACATAATAGAACACATCTCTCCACAAAGATGGTAGGCTCTGAAAACACTTGAAAAATTCTTTCCAAACATCAGAATTTGGAATATTCGCCATTTTTTCTCGATTATTTTGTGTGTTCACACGACAAAATTCATTGATAAAATTGCTTGCTCGAGTAAATGTTGAGAGATGAGAGCGCAGACAATGAAACATAGTATCAGCAACACAAAACTCCGCCCACAAACATCGACAAAAATCAAACCAGTATCGATTTTAGTGAGACCAAATTCTGATGTTAGGTTAGGTAAGAGTGGCTGTTGGAAATACCAACCCACTTAGGCCTATCAGTTCAGTTTCAGTTTATATGCATTTTTATTATATTACTTAATTTACTCTTACATGCTAGACAAAAAAACGCTTAAAAATTAGCTTAAATAACTTAAAATTATCTTATACTAACTTACTGGCCCCATGCTGGCACTCTAAGTTAAACATAATACTTAAAAATTATGTCTTTCGACGTTTATGACGGGTTTTATAACTTAGTGACTTAACTATAGCTTAAACTAAGAAAACATGTTCAAAAACTTAGTACATGGACTATTTTAATTTTATTATAAAACTTAAAACTAAAAGCCTACATACTACCTAAAACTAAATCTTAATCTACTTAACCTACTTACATCTACATGCATATATATATATATACATAATATATATATACGTCATATATAAATATATGTATATATATATATATTTTTTTTTTCATTTTATATTTTTATTTTTTTTTTGTTTTTATATATTTTTTTTTCTTAAAATCTAACTTAAACCTACCTAAAACTATGTAAGCCGGCCAACCACTTAGGCCTATTGGCCCGTTCTGATGACACGTGGATCTATGATCTTCTTACTACTGGAACCAGTTTGAGCTTATAATAAAGCGTAGGAGACTGTTAACGTCTTTTTTTTTCTAGATCGTTTAGGTCGTTGTAGAAGAAAGCTCCTAGATGAAGCTTCCTTCTCTGGGAGAGAGCTGGGCATATGCAGAGTAGGTGGGGGATTGTCTCCTCCTCTTCCTCGTCCATGCAGGTTCTACAGAAATCATTAGTAAAAGCGCCAAGCCTTCTTGCGTGCTTGCCTAGGAGGCAGTGTCCAGTAATGACACCTATTATGGCGCTGAGATGTTTCCTATCTAAAAGGATCAGACACTTAGAGCGACTCAGATCCAGCCTTGGCCAGATCTGTTTGGTCGCTAGACATGTTTGTCCAGCAGTCCACCTAAGGTCTGTTCTTTTATTGGCATCTAGCTTTAGTGTTAGTTTGCACGTAGCGATTGGTATACCTATATTACCTTTGTCCGGTAGGATAGGTAGAGTGGTTCCAATTTTAACGAGTTCATCGGCTCTGCAGTTCCCTGGAATGTCTCTGTGGCCCGGCACCCAACAAAGGTGAATGTTGAACTGCTCTGCCATCTCCATGAGAGATGATCGGCATTCAAGGGCGGTTTTAGAATATAATGAGACCGAGTCCAGGGACTTGATGGCGGCCTGACTATCCGAAAATATGCGGATATCCTTTGCAGATATCACGTTTTTCTTCAGCCAGGACAGAGCTTCTTTAATGGCCAAAATTTCCGCCTGGAACACGCTACAGTGATTTGGAAGGCGGAAAGAGAGGCTTAGATTTAGGTTATCTGAGAAAACACCGCCACCAACTCCGCTATCGGTTTTAGATCCACCTGTGTAGAGATGGATTGACTTGTCCTCCATGAAAGCATCCTCCTCCCAGAATGATCTAGAGGGGAAGCGTTCATGGAAGTTTTTGTCAAACCAAAGTTCAGGTATGGTGTAATCGATGTTCTCTGTGAGGATTCCTAATGTATTAAGAATATTGGCGTGGCCAAATGATTTATTTGTCCACTATTCAGTCGCTTTAAAGCGAATAGCTGCGGTCGCAGCTACTTGCTTGCTAAAAATGTCGAGGGGTGTCAAGTGAAGCAGAATGTCTAATGCCGCAGAGGCGGTAGACCGCAAGGCTCCGCTTGTGCATATACATGCTGTTCTTTGGACTCTGCTTAGTTTAATGCGGTTGACTGCATTTTCCATGAATGTTAGGTTTCCAGTTTAGTTTCCTATTAAAAATGAGACCCAGATATTTTGCTGTATCGGACAAAACTAAACTGGTACCGTTTTTTGAAGGAGGGTCTGTGATTGGAATTTTATATTTACTAGAAAAGAGGACAAGATCAGTTTTATGGGGGTTTATTGCCAATCCACAGCGATCTGCCCAGCAGGTTAATCTGTTAAGATTTACTTGGAGGAGTTCTTTAATGGTATTTAGATGTTTTCCTGAGACGGCTGTAGTAACGTCATCCGCATAGGCAATCACGCTGCTACCACCCGCTTCCAGGTATATCAGTAGTTCGTTAACTACTAAGTTCCAGAGAAGGGGAGAGAGGACACCGCCTTACGGCGTACCTCTACTGACATATCTTTTAGCAGAAGTCTCACCCAGTTTGGAGTTGATTATCCTGCTTTTTAGCATTAAACTGATCAGCTCCCCAAGTGAGCCGTCTACCTGCAGAGTTGACAGCGCAGTCGTGATTGCGGATGTGTTGACGTTGTTAAAGGCGCCCTCTATGTCTAGGAAAGCAACCATTGTGTACTCCTTATATTGTAGGGATCGTTCGATGTGGCTAGTCAGAGAGTGCAAAGCCGTTTCCACCGACTTTCCTTTACAGTAGGCATGTTGAGCCGTAGACAGAAGTCTTGGATCAACTTTAGCTCGAATATGGATATCAATCAGTCGTTCTAAAGTTTTCAGAAGGAATGCTGATAGACTTATAGGTCTGAGGTCCTTTGGGACTACATGAGAACATTTTCCAGCTTTGGGAATGAATACTACATTGACTTCTCTCCATAACAGTGGAATGTGGATAAGTTCTACACAGCTCCTCATAATATTTTCCAACACTGGTAGAATAATATCTGAGGACCTCTGTAGCTCGGCAGGTATAATACCGTCCGGACTTGTATGGTTTGAAGCCATGCAGCGCCCAGAGCAGTTTGTCTCTCGTAATCAGACCATGAATTTTGGTCACGGTTGCAGTAGGCCTGTTTGGGCTGCTACTGGCCGCGAGTTGGGAGCTACCTGGAAAGTGGGTGTCCAGAAGCAGGTTGTGTGATTCATCACTTGAGGTTGTCCAAGAGCCATCGGTTTTTTTCAAACAGCTGGGTATCATAGGATTTGTGGAGAGGATTTTTCTAAGCCGCGATGCCTCAGACTTTTCTGTAATTTTGTTACAGAATGACCTACAGGATTGTCGCTTTGCCTTCCTCAGTTCTTTTTTGTATAATTTGAGGGATTCTTTATATGAGTCCCAGTCGGTCACTTTTCTTGTACTTTTTGCTGCGTAGAAAAGTTTTCTGCAAGCGTTTCTGAGCAGTCCCAGTGCCGATGTCCACCAATGTTTTTTTTTTTTTTTATTATTTTATTAATTCGTAAAAATAAAGAAATACAAAAGAATAAAGAATTCATAATAAATCTAACAATTGAATTAATAAAGTAGCTGCAATCTATAGTTCAAAGGGAACTAGAAGCGAAAGCAGAATGAAACAATATGTTTACATTTAATTTTCAATTAATAAACACTAAGAATTTGTAATCTCGTGGGGTCTTAATATTTCTATATTCTATAACATTTTTTGTATATAGGTATATTATTAGGCTTGATATTAACTTTATGTATATAACAAAGAAGAATTTCATAAGGTTTATGAAAGTAAAACAGAATAATTTAAATTATAATGGATAATAAACTAGAAATATCCTCATAGCTTTTGTCTAAGAGCCATGATTTTACTTTCTTGAAAAAGATGGATTTATTTCTTATGATTTTAATGTTATTTGGTAAGCTGTTGAAAAGCCTAGGAGCAGTTGCCGTAAAGAAGTTAAAGAAAATTTGCAGATTGTGATTTGGTACAATAGCAAGATTTAAATTGTTGACTCTGAGATTATAGATAGCAGAGAATCTGTTTAATTGATAGCCCGACCTTACAAAAAATATCTTTAAGACTTTATAACAGTACAAATGTTTAACAGGAAGGACTTTAAGACTTCTGAAGAGAGGCAGACTACGATCACGACTCTTTTTGTTACAAATAAGACGAATAATATGTTTCTGCGAAACTAGAAGAGGGTTGAGCTTGTTGTTATGAGTGCCACCCCAAGAGGTTAAGCCATATTCTAGCCTTGAATGAACTAATCCATAATAGATACATTTTAGAAGATCTCGAGAGCAATAGGACTTTAAAAAGTATAGTTGTCTTGTGGCAGCTATAAGATACCTCTTTAGTGCGCTAGTATGATCAGACCAATTCATTCTCCAGTCAAGCAACACACCAAGATACTTAAAAGATGAAACGCTTTGTATACTAAAACATGTATCAGCGCATGAACTCGCTTCAAAAAATGTTTGTGTTCTTGTATTCGAATTACAAATATCTTTGCTGTGTTTAAATTTGCTGCAGTTCGCACAATGAAAAAAGAAATTTCCAAAGTTTAACTTCCTTCCACTCGCACTAAAAAACATAATTTTTGTTTTGTCACTAATTACTAACTTATGTTGTTGGAACCAGTGGCCCAAGATTTCCAGGTCATGGTTTATATCAGAAATTAGATTTAACGCGGAATTACTTTGGAAAGCACATGCCATGTCGTGAGCAAATGCGTTGACTTTGCTACGATAATTTTGTGAAAATAGCGAATTGATGAAAATTAGGAAGAGTATTGGACCGAGCACTGAACCCTGAGGAACACCTATAGAAATATTTTTAGTAGAACTTAAATGACCACCGATTTTAACTCTTTGCCCTCTATTAGATAAATAAGAACCGAACCAATTTTGCATTGTACCCCTAAAACCACACTTATATAGTTTTTCTAAAAGAATTTTGTGATCGACGGTATCAAAGGCTTTTGTTATGTCAACAAAAAGAGCAGCAGTCAAATTCCTGTTATTAAAACCATTATATATATTTGTACAGAAATTTAAAAGGGCTCCCTCAGTTGAGTATCCAGAACGGAAACCAAATTGGTTTTCACTAAAAAAATTGTTTTTTTTCTAAAAACTTTACCATTCTATTTTCAATAGCCTTTTCGAAGATCTTCGAAAAAACAGGAAGTAATGATATTGGCCTATAGTTATTTATTAAATTTTTATCACCTTTCTTAAATAATGGTATAACTTCGGCTTGTTTTAAGTCATCTGGAAAAACACCACTCGAAATACTTTTGTTATAGATATGGCATAAAATGTCAGAAATGTTCAAAGCTATTCTTTTTTAAAATTATTTGAAAAGCAGGTAGATGTTTTAGAATTGGAATTTTTTAGTAATAGAATGATTTTATACAGTTCCGAGGACATTATTGGATCAGTATAAAAACTCTGTGAGGAGGATACAACATTATCTGAACAATCACACTCAGGAAGATCATTGCAGCTGTCCGAGACCACTTTGCTACCAATAGAAACAAAGTAGTTATTAAATTTTTCAGCTAAATCCTTAGGGTCACGAATGGTAATATTTTCATCATTAATACTATGGACTAGAGTGCTTATATAAGTTTTGTTCTGAATTTCTTTAACCAATTTCCATTCCTTTCTCGAGTCACCTTTAACTTCTCGAAACTTGTTGAAATAATAATTACTTTTACACCGCGTAACATTTTTTGAAATATCTTTACATAGTTTTTTGTAAGTATTGATAATATTAGTGTTATGAGGGGATTTAGTTTTCTTTTTGTAAAGTTTGTTCTTTTCTTTAATTTTAATAAGCAACTGAGCAGTTATCCAAGGTTTTAATCTTTTCATTTTATTCTTACTTTTCTTTACTTCTTTCGAACAAATGATGACGTACTTATACAATGTATCCATAAATTTGCTGTAAGCTATGGAAGGATTATCTTCGTAAATTACGTTTGTCCAACATTCATAACGCAAAAATTTATTAAGTTTTCTAAAATCAGTGATAACAGAATATGGACACGAAGAAGAGATATTTGAGTTTTTAGCAGGATTATAATTGAAACTTAAACACGTCATGCAATGATCAGATATTTGCAAATCGAAAACAGAGCTGCAGAGAAAAAGTTTTTCAGAATTTAAAAATCGCACCATGATGTGGTCAATGCAAGTTCTTGATGAATTGGTTATACGAGTGGGTCTGTTAATACATGATTCTAAGCCATAAGATGCTAACAAAAATAAGTAGTTATCTACAAAAATAGAATCACGTAGGATATCTATATTAAAGTCACCCAATAATATTATGTCATTTGATGACACACTTGATAGCAGATTTTCCAATTCTTCTAGAAACATATTAGAAACAGAATTCTCATTAAATCTATAAATACAGAATATTGTCAACATTTTTTCACATAATTTCACTTTTAAAACATCACAACTCTGCAAGTTTTCGCAGACAACATTAACGTTTATATTATTTTTTATAAAAGCGGCAACACCTCCAGAAGCATATTTATTATTGCAACATGGGGTAAATTCATATCCATCAATATCAAAAAATTCTTTTTCTTCATCATAAATCCAAGCTTCAGTTAAGAAAATAAAATCTGGCTTGTTCACAAACAAGTTTAGATGCACAATAAAGTTGTCAAAATTTTTACGGATACTCCTAATATTTTGGTGAATAACGAAAAAGTTGTTTAAGTATTTCTGGTTAAAAGTGAGATTAAAGGGATCAACATTTACGCAATCGACAGAGGGAATATAATCTTGTGGATCTTGCATATCAATTTAAAGCTAGGAGATCAGCCTCCGAGTTAATGTAATTATCATTATCCCTCTTGCGCATAAATATTCTCCCACCCTTTACCGAGCAATACTTATACATCTTTTCTTTTTTAGCTATCTGTGCAGCCTTTAAAAGATGTCTTGTTGCACCACTTAGAGATTCGTTTATAAAAATTTTTGTATTTTTCTTACAACCAAATATTTTTGATGTTAAATTATTTTTATTACTTGATTTACTCTTCATAATCATATTTTTCTTTAAACAGGAAATGAATTTAACTACTAAAACCTTTACTATACTACCTTCTGAACTGTTCTTCTTTTTAACATTTTTGACAAAACAATTATCAATATCGGCTGCAGAAACATCAGCACATACACCTTTTGAGAAAACTTCCAGCGCATAATCAAGAGCGTTACTATTATTTACATCAGGAACGCCCATTATCTCCACACATTTTTCTCTCCTCTCCTGGTGCAAGTAATTTAGCTCTTTTCGAAGATCTTTTACTGTCTGTAATAATATACTCTTTTCTTCTTGCAAAGAGCTGATCATAGAAAGAGCAAGTGCATTTTCAGATCTGAGAGCAACAATTTCATTATACACCGATTCTAATGTTATTACTTGATGTAGCTGTTGATTCACATTCGGTGGTTTATTTTTTTCGTGTTGGCTTTGTTGGAGAGGCAACTGACCCTGTGTTTCACTTGTCTGTATTGGAAGCGTAGATGCAAATTCGGCTGGAGAGAAAAGCGAACCATTGACATCAACCAGCTGTAGCGGTACCCGATCACGTTCTCGTTTAGAGGAACTGGTCGGAGGGGGAGAGCAAAGGGAGCTCCTTCTCGCAGCAGAGCAAGCCTTACACCGAAATTGCTTGTTTGACTTTTGTAAATATTCAATATCAGCTGGTTGAATATTTACACAGCTGCAGTGAAAATAATCGTTACAACCCACACATTTAATCTTAGGCTGATTACGTTCAACTTTTAGTCTGCACACACAAGGCATTGTATTTTAAATTGATAGTAAAAGAATTTTTTTAAAAATAAAAACTTTGCACTGCCTGATCACAATACGTGTTGACCCCACAACTTCACAATCACTTTGGCTTTTTCTTGCCTCTTGGTTGAATAAGAGGGCAGGAAGCGGCCATAGCCTTATTAAGAGCCAGAGTAAATTCCCTGACTTTCATGTCAAGCTCATTGGTGTCACGCGGGGGACTTGATAGTTCAGAAGATAACGTTTTTGACAGTATTCCTCTGTAATTTGACCAATCAGTTTTCCGGTAGTTCCGGTAGTTCACTCAGACTGAATTGGATGTATCTATGGTCTGAAAAGGAGTGTTCAGACGATACCATCCAGTTTGTTAGCCTTTGGGTGATGCTGTCAGAGACAAGAGTAATATCTAACACTTCTTGTCGGTTTCTTGTTATAAAAGTGGGCTCATTGCCAATATTGTAAAACAAGAGGTTAGTACTTAAAATATAGTCTAAAAGTGACTCACCTCTATCATTGATGTCGGTACTGCCCCATACCGTATAATGTGTCGCATCCGATTATGAGGCCAGTTTTTTGCCTTCCAGCTTCCAGTACCACCCTTTCTAGGTTATCACCAGGGAGAGGGCCCACTTGGTCGTGGCCATGGTAAGCCGATGCCAGCCAGTAGAAGCCTTTGGCAGTCTCTAGTCTGGCAACGGTTAAGTCGGGGTCACTGAGGTTGGGAAGTAGAAATACATTAAGGCTACGTTTCACTAATATACAAGTTCTAATCTTACCTTTGTCTCTTGTATAGAGCGGAGCGTATGTTGGTGAGACCAAAAAATTGGTACGAGTACCAACCCGCAGACGATCAATATCAGCTAAAACTTGGTTGGTGATACCATGTTTACTAGTACCAGGTTTTAGCGTCTACAGGGCGCTTTAGTCAGATCTAAAAAGAGACCAGCATTTGAGACCATTTGTTGTTTTTATCCAGCGCCTCATAAATATCCTCCAAGAATGAAACAAGAGCATATTCGGTAGATTTACCTTTCATAAAGCCAAATTGTGATGCATTTAAGAACTTTTATTTATCCAAATACTTGTACATTATTTTCGAAATCGTGGAAAAATTGATAATAAGCAGATTTGTCTATAATTGTTAGGATCCCTTTTGTCACCTTTTTTATAAATTGGTACTATAATGGATGTTTTTAGGCACTTTGGAAATATCCCCCTTTCGAAGCTTTGGTTGAAAAGGTACGTTAATAATGAGGATACTAGTTTTTTTTAAAAGTGTACATTCCAAAGAAAAATGACGATATTCCTACATCATCAAGGTGGGAATTATAAGAGAAGTATAGGGTTTTCCAATAAGGACTTGACAACTTTTTTTTTAAATAAAACGCAAACTATTTGAGATATTTCAAATTTTTATTATCGGCTTGAAGTACAATCAAAACGAATGGAACTCGACTTCGTTCATATGGCCACCGCAGGTACGTTTGCAGCGGTCTATTCCATGGACCCAATTTTCAACGACTCGGCCACACATTTCGGCCGCAACGGCCGCTATTTCGCGTTCACTGTTGCTCTTCCAACGTCGTCGGCGTGTTGGCATAAACCAATGACTTAACGTAGAACCACAGAAAATAGTCAAGCGGCGTTAAATCTCACGAACGAGCCGGCCAATCGACTGGCCAAGTTTTGAAACATGTACTCTTCAATAATTTGATTGTAGCGTGTGCTGTGTGGCTTGTGGCACCATCCTGTTGAAACCGCATGTCGTCCAAGAACATATCTTCCAATTCGGGCCAAAAATAATCGGTGACCATGGCGCGATAACGCTGACCATTCACAGTAACGTGACGATCATTATCGTCGACGAGAAAATATGGCCCAATAACGCCGCCGGCATGCAAACCGCACCAAACAGTTATTTTTTGTGGATGAAGTGGTGATTCATGTAGCACATGTGGATTTTCATCCAACCAATAACGCATATTTTGCTTATTGACGAACCCATTGAGCCAAAAATGAGCTTCGTCACTGAAGATGATTTTGCGATGAAATTCATCATCTTGGCGCCTCTTCTCCAGAACCCAATAGGAGAACGTACGACGTTTCAAATGGTCCATCGGCTTCAATTCTTGAGTCAGCTTGATCTTGTATGGGTGTAAACCAAGATCCTTACGCAAAATACGCCATAATGTGGTCTGAGCGATGCTCAATTCTTGAGAACCCCGTGGAATTGACTGATTTAGATCGTTTGCTACGAACGGCAGCGATATTTTCGACACTTCGACCAACCCGTTGTCTCACTGACACGGCAACATCATACAACGAATATGTAGACTCAAATTTTTGCACTAAACTTGTTATTGCCTGTCTACTAGGGCGATAATTACGACCGAAAATTGGAGTTAACGCTCTTAAAGTTGCAGTCACCGACTCCGAATTTCGGTAGAAAATTTTTATAATTTGCAGACGTTGCTCGTTCGTGTACTTTACCATGATGAAAATGTTGAGTTTACTGAATAAATTGACAGTGACAGTTTGATAATTAGTGAAAGAGTGCGTTCACAAATTAAATTCAAAGTTGTCAAGTCCCTATTGGAAAACCCTTTTCAAGTAGGGTTTGAATGAGTTGCTTTTGCATTTTCAGCAGCATTTTAAAAAAACAAATTGAGATTGTTTCCCATTTCAATATCCGAAGTGATTTCCTCTCTTTCAAATTTTTAACATTTTATGGTATTTATTTTACTGCTTTTACTAGCAAATCATTGAAAATGAAAATATCCCATTGTCGTTTTGGATTAGAGCTTTTTTGCTCAAATTTATTTTGATAATATATCTCTTTTTGCTTTTTTATTTTTTCGAAAATGTCCTTTCGAACCTTGCAGTAAGTATTTTTTATGGAATGTAGATGAAAGTTAAAAGTTATTTTTTCTCCACATTCTTTGGCAGAGATTAGCAGTCATGGTTGGATCTTTTGGAGCTTAAGTCCCAGTTTTTTTTGTTTTATTTACATTTATAAGGTTAGAAAGCTTTTTTAAAAATTGTTCAAATGCATTTGATATATAGGTTGAGCTGTATATACCATTCCAAGTTTCCTTAGAAAGACTCTCTTTCAACAAAGCGTAGCTTACTTCTGGTAGCGGTTTATTATTTTTTGAGTCGGTTAGATTTAGTTTAGTATTATTTTTCCTGAGTAGATCTGAAGCCGATATACTCGTACCAGTAGCAAAATGATCAGTTACATCCGAACGGAGAGACATTTTTCCCTCGAACAAGTAAATGGTCAATACATATTTTCGTTGCATCAGTTACCCTAGTTGGAACGTTTATGAGTGATTCATAACCCAGGGAAAGCAGAAGAAGTAAATAGTTATCACAGCTCAGAGGAAAATACAATATGTCAATGTTTACGTCACCAATAAAGCAGACATTTTAAATTTTGATTGAGTTGAGAAGGCCTTCGAGTTCGGTTAAGAATATGGTGAACAGACTGCAGCCAATATATGCAGCCAATATCAATATCAATCAATAAAAAAAAACTTTAATTCAGCCAGCAGGGTAATTTTTATTCCACGCTGGGTACGATGTATAGCCCGGAGTTGAACAGTTACCTAATTCATTGTTAAAAATCTACACTTCAGATAATATAATTACTTGTGGTAATATTGAGACAGAACTATACAAATACGAATAAAATCTATAAAAATTCATTCTCATAACTCTTATATTTAGATGGCAAAATCTAAGATCATATATAGAAGAGCAAAAATCTATCCGATATACTCGTACGTATCATTACTTGCACTAGTACTATCAAGATCAATTAATTCCTTATGTGATAACATGAATGTATTATTTTTGTTTAGTAAAAATTATGACTTAATCATAAATGATTAAGATCATCAGAGCACTAAATAAATAAATTTGTTCTCCATACCATTCGCTTTTCTCATCATAATTTTTCCATATCGTACCCATAAAAACTCATAGCCATGGCTCTTTTTCGCCTTTTTCGCTTTCTTTAGTAGAGCCTTAGTTTCGCTTAACACCCCACACCTACCTCACTATTTACGTGTGTATATGTACATATATGGGACCCTATATGTAATTAAGAAATAAAAAACAGGAAATAATAATCGAAAAATTATCAAATAATAGCTGGGAAATAACTTCACAAAACTTGCCCACCTTCAGTGCGAAATTATTTCACTTTTCTTATGTGAAGTTATTTCCCACTTGAGATGAAGTTATTTCCCTGCAGCGGAAATCAGTATCGCGAATCTCTTGCGTCCATAAGCTGAAAAACATTGATTTTGTTTTGGTGATCACAGTTACCTTATGCTTGGCAAACCAGGTTCTTAGTAGGTACATAGATATTATTAACGAACGTTAACGAAAATGAACGGTTGTGATTTAGTTTTGCTGTCAATTAAACTCTAAAAAGTGTTGAGTAATTCCATTAAAATAGTTATATTGTGAAAGAATATACTATATAATATTAAAGACAGAGACTTTTTTCTTAAATCAAAATTTCATCGCTGTGGAAAAGGATACCGCATACGAAGCCAAATATGGCCTTTCTTTTCTATGCATTTCTAAGAATACATAGCGGTACTATCTTTCAAGTGCGACAAACAACAAGGAAGATATTCATGCCTGTAGGTCAGCGGTTTGCTCTTTATCGTTGAAAATGAAAGTGTGAACATTTTTCTGAATTTAAAAAATTATAACTTTGGTGTTAAGTGAGTTAAGTGGTCATAAAAATACATATTTGTGATTGAATATTTAATTCTCTTTGTAACAAATAAAATTTTATTTAACAAAAATTGTTAACTTGCTCGTTTGAGAGGAAAAACTGCCCCTTCGTATGCAGGAAAGGGTTGAAATTCAGTTTGTTACTTTTTTTTTTAGATAAATAGAACCTTGTCGTTTTTATGGACAATCTTTATTCGTTAATCCCATTCCAGAAGATGGATCCCTAAGCTATGCTGATTTGACTATAGTTTCGGATGTAGAATTAGAGACAGAGTTGCATTTACATAATGAAATTGACAACGTTACGGTGGAAGAAACCGAATCGGAATCAGATGATGAGCCCCTTGTTACGCTGAAATCAAAAACTTTGAAAGGAAAGACAACGAACAAAAAAAAGGAAATAATATCATGGAGAAAGGGGTATCTTCCTGATTACGATGAAGAGTTATTCAAATTTGCAGGGTCGGCCGAACTTCCAGAATGTATTAAAGAACTAGAGACACCATCGGACTATTTCAAGTTTTTTTTACTGATGATTTGTTGGCCTTCATAATAGAGGAATCGAATAAAAAAACTCTCCATGATGATATAAATAAGCCGACAAATATCACAAAGAACGAAATGGAAAAATTCATCGGGATGACGATATTCATGTCGTGTTGTCAACTTCCATCTTCAAGACATTACTGGAATAAGACTCTAGGACAACCAATTATATTCGAAACATGCAATAGGTGGGAAACGATCAAAAGGTTCATTCATTTCAATGGCAAACATAACTTCAAACCATTTGAAAGAGAAGGACATGACAACTCTTTAAGGTAAGACCACTTCGCAGTCGTTCATAGACCTCAACGGAGATCACACGCATTACGCATTTCTTGTTCGACTTTAAAAGTGTGGAAAAAAAATAAATACAATGTTAAACAACGAATTTTCAAGTGTTCAGTAGCCGAAGTGGTAGAGACCCGGACAATAAATCTCGGGGTTCTGGGTTCGCTTCCAGCCTCTGCGAAAGTTTTTTATTTTTATTTTTTTTATTTTATTTAATTCATTTAAAAAGACAATTTTTATTAAAAAGTGTTTACATAATACAAACCGACGTGATGGATTGTGGAGAGCGGTCCGCTATGCTAATAGCGGGATCTGCGGAGTTACCAGGCGAGGCTTCGAGTGGTTCGAGCCAAACGCCAAAAGCAAAGAGAAAGAGGAAGCTAAAGACAACCTCTAACTCGTTACAGCGCCCCACCCTGCCAACGTCCACTGAAAAGCTTGGTGGATTGAGGGTATTAAACAATTTCGCTTCATTGGCAGCAAGCGAATCGGACGATGAAAAGGAGGAAATCTTGTCCATAAGTAACAGCATCAAAATGCTGCAGCAGGGTCTACAGGCCATTAAAGAGCGGCAAATGGTCAGAAGGAAGAGGGAAGAGCATGAGCTATCCCAACAACAACAGCAGTCGCAGCTTGCTCAAAAGCAGTCGCAACAAAAAATACAGTCAGCACAAGTGCTACAACAACAAAAAGCAAAACAAAAGAAACAACAACAACAAGAGCAGCCACAACAACGGCAACAGCTAAAACAGCAGCAGCAGCAACAAGAACAAAAACAACAACAGCAGCAGCAGACGAAGAAGAAGGAGAAGGTGCCTCCTATCAACACCTATCAATTGGAGGTAATTGCAACCAAGGACCTGTGTAAGTTGGTCATTGGTAATAATTTCAATATTAAGAGATTGGGGAACGATCGCCATGCCATCCACTGTAATACAGTGGAGGGCTACGCGAAAGTTAAAGAGCTCCTAAAGGAAACGACGACGGAGCACTACTCATACACACCGAAGTGTGAAAAGCGGCAATCGATGCTGCTGAAGGGGTTGGAACCGTCTTCTGATCCTGAGGAGATCCTAGCACTGCTCAAAGAGAAGGAGTGCGAAGGACTCAAGTTTGTGGGGGTAAAGCCGTTTACCACAGCCAGAGCTAGGCGGGAGAAACGGAGTCTGCCGTTCTTCTTGGTGCAGCTCAGTCCCGAAAGTCGTCTGGATAGTCTAAGGAGTATCAATGTCCTAGACTACCAGGTGGTTCACTGGGAAAAATTAAAAAGGAGCGACGGCGTTATACAATGCGTTCGCTGCCAGAGGTTCGGGCACGCCACGTCGAACTGCCAAATGCAGCCTCGATGCGTGAAGTGCGCAAAGAACCACAGTTCCGAGGAGTGTGCTCTGGGTGTTGACGGAGCATCCGATAGGTCGCAGCTCTCGTGCGTATTATGTGGGAACGTGGGACACACCGCAAACTATCGGGGTTGTCCTAAGATCACCGAAATTAAAAAAGCAAAATTGGCTCGGCAGCAGAAGGTGGAGGTCAAACGTTCACCGGTGAGGTTTCAAAACCCCACCCGTCACGCCCCAAATTTTCTAGGCCCAAATGGCGTCAGGTAGGGGGGCTACGGTACAGCAAGCGACTGTTGCTTCTTCGGCTCCGATGCCGAGAACAACGGAAGCTGCACCCAACATGCTAGCCATCTTGCTCGCAATCCAAGGGCAGATGGGTCAGCTGCAAAAGCAGGTTCAAGAACAGGCCAAGCGGGTGGACCAGATCTACGCGTTGCTGCCGGGCCTAACGCAACACATGCCGTAATGGGTACGCACATGGTGGAGCAAACTTTGAAGGTCCTTGCGGTGAATGTGAATTCATTGATTAGGATCGAACGAAGAGCCGCGATGTTTAAATTGCTACAAGACCAAACTCCTGATGTGCTTTTCGCTAGCGAAACCAAGCTAACCGATAAGCACAAACTGGAGTACAATAATTATATTGTTAGAAGAAGAAACCGGCCCAGATCCAAACGTGGAGGCGGTGTCGCGATCTTCATTAAAGAGGGTATAAAATTTCACAGAGTGTACAAGGGGGTGTTGCGCAGGTTCCGGGTGTTGGAGGCAGTCGTCGTTTACATCCCGCTCCGCAGTGGAAAGCGGCTGTACTTGGC
Source organism: Volucella bombylans (assembly GCA_949129095.1). Classification (NCBI taxonomy): domain Eukaryota; kingdom Metazoa; phylum Arthropoda; class Insecta; order Diptera; family Syrphidae; genus Volucella; species Volucella bombylans. The sequence goes on from CASBSA010000168.1 coordinate 15,791, forward strand.
CTCTGTTTACGCACCTGAGGCTTCACAATCCACCCTATTCATTACAGAGCTCGACACGCTTTTTCGACTTCTGAGGCTGGAATCGGGGGAGAATTATTTTATAATCGGCGGGGATTTCAACGCTAGACATAGAGATTGGGGAAATAATTTGCCAAATACTAGAGGGAACCTACTACTTGATTGGTGGGGTCAGCACGATGTCATGTACAGACTCGGTCTTAAAGCGACAGATAACCCGTCGTTTCCCAGAGGCGGGTCTTATTTGGATCTACTGCTGTACGACGAACGTATACGACTGACAGGTACGAATTTACAAACATTAAACTGTCTGCGCACATTCGTGTATGACAGCGACCATTGCGGTTTTAGCACCGAAATTACAGTTCCCAACGAAATTGCGGAATTGGAGGAGTTTGTCCAAAGATATTCTTACAACTACAGTAAGACTCGATGGACACGCTTCTCCGCAACCTTGACTAGAGCGCTCTCCTCGAACACGCTCCACCCACCGTCCAATAGGAATTTGTCAAACGAGGAGATCGACAATTACCTAAAACAAATGGACGAGACAATTAAACAAACTATGGACACTACAATACCGCGGTATCGACGCACGACTAACGAAGACCTGTTCCGCAATCCTACTATTGACGCACTGCACCGACAGAAAAGTAGACTTCTGACAAGACTCAAAAACTTGTATAGACAGTTAACTGACCGACAAGACCCGGAGATTAGGACACTGAAGTCGTCGATTAAAAATATTCAAACGCTAATAAAAGAAAATTACAGAATTTCTGTAAGTTTGTATTGGAATAACAAGGTTCGGGCTGTAAACACCAGCAACCCGAATATGTTTCCGCAAATCAATAAACTATTTCGGAGAAAAAATCAAAATGACCTTCAGTGTCTTAACATAGCCCGGACAACAGACAACGAACGGTTACTGACAATAGCAGGCATTGATCCAAATGAGGCCGCTGATGATGACGACTTTTTTGTGATCGAGGATCCACAGGAGAAGGTTGAGGCCATAGGGGCCACTTTCCAGGAAGTATATAAGGCCATTGATAACATTGGCCCTAATTATGACCTGGACAATCGCGTCTTGGTGCACGACTTCTGCATTCGAAATGAAATAGGGAACTGGCGATCCGAGGGCTCTGATTTCACCCGGTTTAGCGACGAAAATATGGCAAATAACGTCATTGCCAGAGAGGGTGGCCTTCCCCCGTTCATTTCGAAGGCAGGACTCCATGAGATCTTCGACACAATCAGGGCTAAGAAATCGGTGGGGACCGATGGTATTCCGAACATCGTGCTTCGACATCTTCCTCTAGAAGCGGTGGACATTTACACCACCCTGTTTAATAATGCAATGAATAATGCACATTATCCAGCGCATTGGAAAACGGCGGTGGTTCAACCTATCCCCAAAAAGGGAAAGGATATATCCAATCCGGCGAATCTCCGGTCGATAAGTCTCCTTCCGAATATCAGTAAGGTTTTTGAAAAGGTAATCAATAGAGCTCTGTCTAGGTGGGTTGAGGACAAACATATAGTTCCGGATAATCAATTCGGTTTTAAGGCGGGACATGATATCTCACATGCCGCGTCTAAACTGGTTTCTGATATCCAATGGAATAAAGGCAAAAAACAATGCACTGGTGCCTGCCTTGTTGACTTGGAGAAGGCCTTCGATACCGTATGGTTAGAGGGTCTTTTCTATAAGCTGACTGGGCTGGGGATCAGTAAACCACTCTTGTACATTCTTTATAATATGCTACACAACAGACAGTTCATCGTGAAGAATGGTGATGTGACTTCTGTTGGAATATTTCAAATTAAAAATGGTCTTCAGCAAGGCGCGGTCAATTCGCCGATCCTATTCAACATTTTTACAAGCGACATGATAGGTTCACTTCCCCATACTATTGCGTACGCAGACGATTTGATAGCGTACAGAACAGGTCCAAAAATCGAGGTCATTAATACTCTCTTGCAGCGTGACTTCGATAAGATAAGACAATTTTGCGATGACTGGAAGTTGAAAATCAACTTTCAGAAGTCGGAAACCATTCTCTTTAGGACGCCGTTGTCTAGAGCCTCAAGGGATACCAGAAAAAATTGGCGAAAGTTCTCTATCGTTGGAACACGGACAGCCTCTTGCCTGTCGAAATGTAGTCAGATACCTTGGCATCTGGCTAGATCAGTTTCTATATTTTGGCAAAAATGTGGATGCTGCTCTGGCCAGAGCTAAAGATGCCTTTGCCCTTACAAAGAGACTGTTTTATAGCAGCCAACTCGATGCGAGGGTAAAGGTAATCTGCTACATGGCCCCTTATTTGGTTGTCCCGTGTGGTTCAATGTACGAGCAAGCTTAATGGAAAAGATTCGGGTGTTTGAGAGGGCTTGCCTTAGGGCCTGTCTTCGCTTGTACAGAACACCAGAGTCGGACTACAAAAAATTTTATCCTAATGAGGTCCTTTACAACAAGGCGAACCTAATACGAGTGGACAACTTCGTAATTAAGCTGACTCGAAGGCACATTGCAAGAGCAATGACGTCGACGGATAACCTGATATCTGGGGCTTACTACCCCAATTACCTTTACCACGAGAGTGTGCGCTTTGACGGCTTCGTTCCACCGGAAGCATTCCTCTACCTAGATGAGAAAGGGTTGATCCAGGATAGATCAGCGGTGCCGTTAATCTTCCATGTCGCTCGGACAGCTGGGGACAGGCGACTCAACTACGACAGAGACGTCGCACACGGCAGTGTGGATCGCCTCAGGTTCAGTAGGGCGGTGGGGAATCGCGATAAGAGGGATGTCGTTCGGCAGCACCAGCATTTCTGGTGGTTGAATGATGGAGAAGATGATTCGTCGTCGTTTCCGTCAATTACGGACCAGCCTCACTAATGAGGCAGAGCTGACCAATCTGTTTTCTCTGTAAACAGCGATGGCCGGCTTACATAGGTTTAGGTTAGCATTTAAGAAACATATACATATATCAGTGTATACAAAGGTGTATACTGATGTATGTGTATGATTGTGTATAACGTCTATGTGTATTTATGTGTGTATTGTACAGTTAGTTTAGGTAGGCTAAGGTTTATTTTAAGTTAGATACTAAGTTTTTATTAAAAATAAAAAAGTATGTCCATATGCTAAGTTTTGTTAACAAATTTTTTTCTTAGCTTTAAGTATACAAAATAAATAGTTTTAAGAAAATGTAAATGAAGTCGAAAGACATAGTTATAAGAATTTAGAGTAGCTTAGAGTGCCTGTGTGGGGCCAGTAAGTTAGAGTAAGATTATTAAGTAATTTTAAGCTAGCATTTAAGCATTTTTTGTTAGAATGTAAGAGTTAGTGTTAAGAAAATAAAATGCATATAAAACTAAAACTAGGTAAGACCACTTTTAGAGAAAATAAGAGAACGTTTGCTGCTGATCCTAAAAACAGAGTTCCTGGCCGAGATGAACAAATAATACCTACGAAATGCCGCCATGAACTAAAACAGTACAACCTAGCTAAGCCACATAAGTGGGGCTATAAGAACCAAGTTCTTAGTCGAATTTCGGGATTTTGTTACGATTTTGAGTTATTTTCCGGACACCAAAGCAATAAATTTCCTGATGGAGCACCAGATCTGCAGGTCAGTGGTAACTTTGTCACAAAGCTTGCATCAACAGTTCAAAAAAATGTTAATCACAAGATTTTCTTCGATAACTGGTATAATAGTCCAAATTTAGAGGTTCATTTGTTCAAAAATAGGCTCTTGCCACTAGGGACTGTAAGACTCAACCAAGTGCCAACCTCCGAAATTCCGAAGGAACAACTGATGAAGCAAAGACGTGGAAGCATGAAAAAGTGGCAACTATCGACGGAGTAAAGTTAAGTTTGGTATCCTGGTTTGGCAAAAAAAAAGAAACTTTAAATTTATTCCTGCCCCACAAGCTGTTGAGGTCTATAATAAATACGTGTTGACTTACTACGAGGGGCGTTCAATATATTCTCGGTATCGATATGAAGGAAAATGCGAATTCAATTTAAATTGTTTTTATTTTTCAATATAATCTCCCCTAACATCAATGCATTTGTTACATCTTGAGATAAGCTTTTTTAAACCCTCAAAAAAATAAATTTCCTCTTTCTCTGCAAAATACCCATTTATTGCCGACTTGAGTTCTTCATCATCCGAAAATCTTTTTCCACGAAGACATTTTTTCAAATTCGGAAACAGGAAATAACCACTAGGGGCAAGGTCTGGACTATAGGGTGGGTGTTGGATTTCTTCGAAACCACAATCTCGCGCAGCAGCCTTGGAAACTCGCGCCGTGTGAACAGGAGCGTTGTCATGAAGAAGTAACACACCCGCTGCGAGTTTACCCCGTATTTTCATTTTAATTTCCTCCCGCAAATTATGCAAAGTGGAAGCGTAATATGTGGCGTTGATGGTTTCACCTTTTTTTTGTACTCAATGAGCCATGAGCTTCCATGCAGATGGAGTGACTTTGAACTCCTTCGGGGGGTCTGTTCCTTTTTTATGCCACTGCATGGACTCTTGTTTGCTTTCAGGGTCATAGTAGTGGACCCATGTTTCGTCCCCAGTAACAATTCGATCCATAACACCGTCCGCGTTCTCACTACACATCTCCAAAAGCTCTCTACAGCATGTGATTCTCACTTTTTTCTGAGGCGCTGTGAGCATTCGTGGCACCCACCTTGCACTGACCTTTGAAGGGTTAAGATGGTCATGAAGAATGGTGTGAATGGTACCAATTGAAAGCTTGGTGATCTCTGCCATCATTTTCACCTTTATTCGGGCATCCTCAAGAATAAGTTTTTCGACTTCTTTGATGCTTTCTCCCGTACAAGCAGTAGCCGGGGCGCCGGAGCGGGGGTCGTCTTCAATGCTCTCTCTGCCTCTCTTGAACTCACTTGACCACTTTTGCACAGTTGATAATGAAGGTGCGGAACCCTGGTAAACAGCCACCATCTCTTCATGAATAGTTTTTTGACTTTTTCCTTGCTTAGTGAGAAATTTAATTACAGCGCGATGCTCAATTTTCACCATCATCGTCTCAGTTGCCATTATGATTCTGTTTAACTAGAGATAAAACGCGAATTAATAATCACATTTATATGAAATTTTACATGAATGCACTAAAATAATAGTATTACTTGATAAATGAGTCAATTTACATATACAACTACAGCTTCACCCCAATACCGAGAATATGTTGAACGCCCCTCGTAGATTCAATTTTGGGCTTATATTGCATATAATTACGATCAAAAACGTGATATAAGCGAATATTTTTCCACATGATCGATCTTTGTATAGTGAATGCATGGATTTTATGACGTCCTAAACACGATTTTCATTTAAGTTTATTTGATTTCAAGCTTGAAATTGCCGAGTACTTATGCAAAGCCGAAAAGCAACCATTGAAAATACGTAGACGACCCTATAGTTTATCTAAACCCGGATCTCCTGCGACTTTAACATCCTCTATCAACAATATTGAAGCACGTACCCGATCACCTTCAGTAACACAAGCAACACCAAAAAAAGCGCCTGAAAGACATCAAGATTTTTCGTTGTTTACAGTTCGATTCAACAACGTTGGTCATTTTCCACAAATAAAAAAAACCGGCAAATTTGCCAAAACGACTGTACTTTTACTTACGACATTTACTTTTTGCCAAAAATGTGAAGCTTATTTATGTTCTAATGAAAAGAGAAATTGCTTTTCTAAATTCCACGATGCACAGACGCACAACTTTTAACTATTATGTTTTATGATATTATTTTATAACACAGTGAATTGTTCTGTTTTGTTTTTTTTTTTTTTTCAACTTATTAATTTCTTTATATTTTGTTGCTTTTTATATACTTTATTATTCTAGACTCAACGTAAAACTGATTAAGTTTTATAACACTTGTTTCATACGAAGCCAAATTTGGCCTGTATCCTTATTATTTTTTTTTTTAATAAAAAAAATGTCTTTAAACAACCCAAAGAAGCTATTTTAAGTGTATTTTTTTTCCTCTTTAATCAATAATTCATGCAGTAGAGGGTTAAGATATAAAATTCTTTTTGAAAGCCATTAGAGTTGATATTTTTGTTTTTGCTGGCTACAAATACACTTTTTTTATTTTTCCCCTTAAATTAATTTGATTGTGTGCAGTGAGTGCCACCTTTCACTCCCGTAGAAGTACACTTTGTGACATGTCACAGATGTAACCGCAAAATGCACTTTGGTTACACCACACTTTCCGAAAAATCCTATCGGAAGTTGATGCTAGTAGATCTCTAGTAGGCCGAACAAATGCTAGTAGGTCTCAATAAATGTAAAATTAACGAAGTTATACAGCAAACAAATTGGCAAGAATTCTGTAATGAACAAGATGTTGACCGCCTCTGTAGTCTGTTTATGAGAAAAATTAACAGTATATATGGCCAATCTAAAAATATAACGGCAAATAAAAACAACCATCAAAAAGAAACCTTGGATAACACCTAAATTAATTATACTAGGCTCCAAAGTGCAAAACATACCACCTTGATCAAAAAGTTTATTTAGAAAATTAAAAATACAAGTTTATTCATCTAAATCTATATTGTCCCCTTCAAAGTAATCCCCATCGACTGAAACACACTTATGCCAGCGCTTGATGCAATCCTCGAAAATTTTTTTTATATTCGGTTTTCGGTATGTCCCTCAGTGCTCCCTGCGATTTTTCCATTACTTCCTCTCGGCTGCTGAAACGCGTTCCCCGTAGTAGTATTTCAACTCGATTGAACTGAAAGAAGTCACAGGGAGCCAAATCAGGTGAATTCGGTGGCTGTTGGATGGTATTTGTTGCATTTTTCGTCAAAAAATTACGAATGATGGCACTGTGCGTTATCATGCCCACAATTCTGGTCTCTTTCGGCGAATTGCTTTACGTAAACGTCTCATAACGCCCAAATAATACTGTTTGTTTACAAAAAAATTTCATGGCAAAATTTCATGATGCACTACCCCGTTGTAATCCATGAAAACCGTAAGCATTGCCTTCTTTTTTGACTGAAAACGACGTGTTTTTTTGGTCTCGGCACATTTGGTGAACGCCATTCACTTGCCTGATGTCTGGATTGCGTGTCGTACTCATAAACCCACGTCTCGTCTCCAGTAATGATCCTTTTGATGAATGTAGGATCGGATTCAGCTTCGCAAATCATCTCTTTTGCGCCGTCAACACGGTCTCTTTTTTGCATGAAATTGAGGTCTTTTGGCACCAACTTTGCTGCTACACGACGGAAACCCAAATCATTAACCAAAATGTCTTGGACGGATCCATGCGGTTATTGACCAACATTTCTTTTACTCCATCAATGTTTTCATCGGTTTTCGATGTCGATGGTCTGCCACTGCGATCATCATCTTCGATTGACTCTCGACCACTTTTGAACCGCTCGTGCCACTGGTAAACGACCGTTTTCTTTAGAAAATCGTTGCCGAAACACTTTTTCAAAATTTCCAACGTTCGCGCACCATTAAATCCGTTTTTTGCGCAAAATTTAATACAAGTTCGTTGTTGCATTTCTAAAATTGTAAAAAATCGTCAACACACAGAGATATGAGTAGATGTACTCTTGGCTACGTAACTTTTACAAATGTCAAGCTGTGACACTTAGATTTAGAGGGAATGTCAACAACAGATTTACCAACTTAACAAAAAAAAAACAGAACTCAAATCGGAACAATGGGAGCGCCACACGGTAGTTATTCGAGTTTTGATCAAGGTGGTATGAAGTAGAATAGAATGAATTAAAATAGAAAAAAACTGAAAAGAACTTTTCGAAAAACTGCAACGCTAAAAAAACTGCAGACGAATTTGCTGAAAAGTTTTCCAACAAAGCCTCTAAAATTATTCATGATTGCAATAAAACAACAACTAGCCTCCAAAATCGATATGTTGCACATACAATCTTTGTACATCAAGCCTGTGAAATGGAAATATTCAATATGCTTAGGAGTTTAAATGCGAGCAAGAGTCCAGGAGCCGCTAACATATGAGCCATTGACCTGAAACTTTATTAGCTTTATTAGCACAAATCATACAAACGGTAATTAATAGAAGTTTTGAGTATGGACTTGTACCCATGTTACTTAAATCATCACTCATGCGCCCAATTTTTAAAAATGGTGTTAAAAACAATTGCGAGAACAATAGACCTATCTCTATTTTGCCGGTAGTTGAAGTATGTTTGGAAGAAATTGTGGTGCGACGATTAAACAGTTTCATAAGCAAACAAGAAATACTGCAAGAAAATCAGTATGGGTTTCAAAAAGGGAAAAGTACAGGAACACTACTGGGAGAGCTCTCTAATTTGGTGACTACGAGCTTAAATGCAAATCACCACGTTCTGATTTTATTTGTGGATTTTAGTAAAGCTTTTAGTACGCTTAATCCTAATAGGCTCATTGCAGTTTAAAGTAGAATTGGTATAAGAGGACCTCTTGGAAAGTAGATGGAGAGTTATTTGTCCGGAAGAACAGCGAAAGTGAAAATATTGAATACAATAAGGAAGGGATTATGTACTCAATACGATGTTCCACGAGTTCAAGGCTCAAAATTAGGACCTCTCCTGTTCATACTTTTTACAAATGAGCTTCTTCGCTCTTTTGAACGAAGTACGGTTTTTGCATATGCGAACGATGTAGCAATTGTTGTGAAACACAAACGCCTTTAAACAGCAAGAAATATCATGTAACAAGAATTTGATAGTTTCAACCAAGAATTTCGGTGCGGTACTATTACCTCGGCTGTCGCACAAGAAGAGCAAATGGCAGATTTTACGGGAACGGAACTAATCAAAGCTATAAAAAAATAACTCGGGCAATGCAGCCGAACCGGATAACCCTTGGAAATAACAATTGCAAATCTTGGTTTAAATGGCATGCGATCTTATTCAATCAAATGATGAAATGCGGTCTAATGCCTATCCAGTGGAGGGGAGCTTTCTGGTTCCACTGTATAAAGGCAAAAGCGACATTGGAAATTACAACAACTATCGATCGCTGAAGCTAATGTCACAGTCTATGAAAATATACGAGTGAGTTGTGGACAGTCGACAACAGAATATTATTAAACACCATGGCAGTCAATGCGATACCGAGATTCAAAATCTACGTATTATGAATGTAGACATACTTACGAGTATCTGCACTCTCGCTTTTAAAAACCCACAAACCCAACTCCTGACAACTATGTATTTAGAAGGAGTTCCGATGACGATGTCGCACATAGCATCGAAGCTTCTCTGCAAAACTCCACAAGTCAGCCTTTTGCCAGCAATGAGAGCGACGGAAATGAAAATATTACCAATGTCAGCGTTATCTTTCAAGAAGAACTCATATTCGTAGATTTTATAGAAAGATCTTGGCTTAAAAGCTTGTGCAAGAGTTGAAACCGCGTGACCATTATACTCGTGGTAGGTTCGGTGAATGTGAACATGATTCAGCTTGATCCTCATTTTGAACGCAAAATTTTTAGTTAAATGGATATGTAAACAAGCAAAATTGCCGAGTTTGGAGTGGAGAAAAACCAGAAGCCTTTGTCGAGTCGTCCTTACAACCATATAAACTCACTGTTTGGTGCGCTTTATGGGCTGGTCTATTCATCGGCCCATATTTCTTTAAAGACGATGCCGACCAGAATGTTACCGTTAATGGAAAGCGCTGTTGAAACATGATTTCTGTCTTTTTCGTTCCTTAGTTGAATGGCATTGACGTGACAGAGCTCTTGTTTCAACAAGATGGCGCAACATGCCACACGGCTTGCAACACCATCAATTTAGTGCGGGAAACATTTGCTGGGCGCATAATTTCGCGTAATAGACCTGTGAAGTGGCCTCCACGATCCTGTGATTAGATTACTTTCTTTGGGGGTATGTGAAATCACTAGTCACAAAGTGACGACGAGGACTGGAGTTTCCAATACTAAAATTCTGAGTACTGAACAAGAGAGCACAAGGTAGGTCACTTTTATATTACACATATTACATACATTACGAATATTCATACTCGTACATATTACAAACAATTACAATTATGAAATGAAATGTTCATGCGGTCTGAGGTGGTATTTATATGAGCATATTGAAGCAATGCGCATTGGGCCAGTGTGCATTAAGCTGTCATATAAACTAGGTATGAAAATCATATAAACACTTTCAAATCGCATTGAAACAATTTATTCCCTCGCGCTCTCATATATTCTTTCATCTTCGGGCGGGTAATTAGTTGTATATTTAAAATGTGGGATTGCAAACGAAATATTTGGAAAGACAAAGAAATAAGAACAATGTTATATGTTAGTGTCAAGTGTCAGTTCAATCAGCTGTTTGTTAAACTCTCGCAATTTTCTCTCGCTCATTTTGGATTTGGTTTTAGATAATTTCATATAAACACCACCGTTTCTACGGGTGTTAAACCATGCATATAAACTGGGTAATAGATAGGTTAGAGGAGACGAATTGAAAAAACGACAAATTGCCAATGGGCCACAATTATTATTATCAACAAACTAATTAAAAATAACTAGTACTCCATAACTCGCATTGAAGATCACTTTGCCGAAATAGGGGATGATGAATATTATTGTGTCTTAGATCTTCACCAAGAGTATCTTCATGTGCCAGTAGATGATTATATTCTGCTTCTATACAAGCACTTAGTAAACACAAAGAATGCTATAAAGTTATGAATTTGAAGAGGGTTATACAAATATTACGTGGAAAAGGGTTGCATTGTAACCGAAATAAGTGTAAATTCCTCTTGAAATCTGTTTCGAATCTTGGTCATGTAATTAATCAGGATGGTATCAAACCAATGTCTGTTACTAAACTAAAAAATAAACCATTTGTTTGGAGTAAGAAATGTCAAAATGTATTTAATTGTCTAAAAAAGGAAATAACAAGCCTACGGGACCTTATGAAGTAAGTACAAGTCAAACTTACCGTTAATATTAGCAACTGACGCATCTCCGACAGGGCTTGCAGCTGTTATTGCTCATTTGTTGTCTAGTGGGGAAGAGAGGCCGATCGCATTTGCCTCCAAATTGCTAACAAAGTCTGAGAGAAATTATTCTCAGTTAGATAAGGAACCACCGGCAATCTATTGGAGTATACAAATTTTTTTTCAATATTGTTATTGTCAAAAAATTACGCTTTTGACTGACCACCAGCACTTAACTAGAATTTTACATCTAAATAAGAATTTTTTTTTTCTTTATTCTTACTTCCTTATTGAACATTATTGCACAATTTAAAATAGCATTATAAAAAAAAAATAAGAATAAGAATAAATAGTGACATTAATATTGAATTGTGAAATAAAATAGTAGTAATGTCACTTCATAGCAAAAATTAAAACTAACAAAAAGTTAAAAAATATTATAAAAAGTTACAAAAAGTGGGGTAGAGGTATTAATTTTTAAATTATTTTAAGTATTCAAAATTAAATTACGTATGGCAACAAATTTTTGATTTCTTCGTGGTCAAAAGTAAAAAGCCAATTCTTAATCTTTTTAAAAAATGGGTTAGGGGAATTATGAGTATGAATATCTTCTGGAAGTCTGTTAAACACTTGTAGGACAGAACAGTAAAGAAGTTTTTGTATAAAGTTGTTCGGAACAACGGCACTGGAATAGAATTGTTAGATCCGCTTCGTAAGTTATGTATTTTGAAATTGGACTTTGCACTACTTCTTAATAAAAAAATTTTGGATACTTTATAGTAAAACAAGTGTTTAATATTCAATGTTCTGCACAAGATCATAGATCGTACCAAACGATTTGCCCCACAAATATGTATGGTAGGCACTTCCCCACCAACTTATACCATATTGTAGTTTTGGATCAACCAATCCAAAGTATACTGACCTCAAGGTTTTATTGCTACAGTGTTTTCTAAGGCGAAATAGGACATGGATAGTAGAACGTTAATATTTTTTTAAGGATGAAATATGGTCAGACCAGCTCATTTTAAAATCGAAATTTAAATCCAGGTATTTCTACTGATTAATTGGTTCAATCTTGAAACAATTCGCATTACATGTTGTTTGTCTAAAATAAGTACTTATGAGTACCATATTACTGTTACAAACTAACTCATTAGATATGCGGCATTTGTATGAATGGAACCAGATTTCAAAGTTTAAAGAATGTTGTGTACCAGTCGTAAAGATCATTACTTTTGTTTTATTGCCTGCAACCAGCTTATGCACCCCAAACCAAGTCTTTAGGAGGTGGACATCATGATTTATATCAGTAGTTACATCTATAGGACTTTTTGAATCATAAGCAATACCAAAATCATCTGCAAAGTCTGTGATCTTGCCCAAAAACGATTGGCTGAAAAGCGAGTTGATGTAAATAATAAATAATAATGGGCCTAGTACTGAACCTTGGCGGACACCTAGGTTGAGTACTTTTGGACTACTTGCAAAATGATCTATTATGACCTTTTGAGGTCTACTACTCAAGTAAAAATTAAACCAATTGAACATAAAACCGCGAAGTCATGCAGAAAAAATTTAATAAAATATTATTGCTCACCTTTGATACCTTGGTGATGTCCACAAAAAGCCCAGCGCAACACTTTTTATTATCTAAAGATTTATAAATAAAGGAACTAAACTATTATCTCTTCAAAAAAGAAGCTGCTATTGTTAATATTTTCTTTCAATAAGCTGTGTCTAATGCAACTTCTACAGTAATCAAAAGAATCTAGAGTAGATAGATGACATAGCGAGGAAAAAAATCATTAAAAATATTAGAAATTTGATCTGGATCATCAACAAGTTGCCTGAGGCACCCTGTGTCTTTGAATGATAGTATCTATCTCGAGCCACTATTATTTCTTTATTACTGATTTTACTGATTTTCTTGGATCTTAATTTAAGACTTTGATTATAGGGATTATAACAAAATTTATGCGAAATCTCCCGCTGAAGACTTTAAGGACAAAAGACCAAGACTTAAACGTGAGAAATATAAAATTTATTAGTTCACTTTGCACGAAATATAAAGAGCTACTGACTGCCCAAAAAGCGCTTGATAAACTACAGTGTAATACAAGTAATGCAAGTACAATAGTAATACAAACACATGTGTAGTTAAAACTTTCAATTAGGTATCATATACACATATAAGAGTAAGAAAGAAATA
>CASBSA010000169.1:0-45852 GCA_949129095.1 Volucella bombylans
GTAAGAGATCTCAGCGGGCTGTCACCGGTACATTCGCTAGTATTCAATCGGAAACTGCCAAAATGGGTTTAACCTTAAATGAGGGCAAAACCAAGTACATGCTGTCAACTGTCACCGACTAACTGAACTGAACGTCACTGTCGACAACTGTATTTTCGAGGTAGTACGAGCGTAGTCCCAGAAGTACTCGACCTTACACCGAAAACACAAAAAATTTGGAAAATTTTTTTTATTTCCCTACGTAGTCTCATTTTTTTAGTACACTTTTCACAGCGATGTTCTATAGCTTCTATACCCTGTTTATAGTGAAAATCATCGCTAGTTCACGCACTTTCAATCGACGGTCATCCGTCTCGTACGGCCTCGCTTAAGCTCTGCCACCCAATATTTTATTGTTGTAAACGAAGGAGCAGTCTCCCCCAGAGTAGAATCCAGTTCCGTTTTAATATTGGTTGGATTGAGGCCTTTCAAATGAAAGTAATGTACCACTTATTTCAAAATTCATTGAGAGCGTTCACTATTAATGGCTGCCGTACAAATATTTTAAGTATAAATTTTAAATTTATTGCCGGGTCAACCCCAGACAGCTTTATTGTGCTTAATACAAGCATTGAACTTAAATACTATACTTATAAAACTACTAAAAATTTAATTGCTAGAGCTGTGGAGTGGTGGTAGAGAGCGAGGGGAATAAAGGGCAATCTTAAGGGAGTGTTTTTTCAAGCGATAGTCAAAGATTGACTGGAATTTGTTCGCTTCGCGAAGCATTCGAGATAACGGTTCATGGTATCCGTAATTATTTCGGTGGGAATTAACTCGGAAGGAAGGTACTCGTATAGTTCTTAGATTACGTGGATTAACATTTAAGGAGATGCGTTCGAGAAGAGCCTCAGAGTCAATATTACCATTTAAGAGCTGATGGACAAAAACTATATTACAAACTTCTCGTCGTGTAATGAGGGGTTGTAAGTTAATAAGTTTCAGTCGATTATGATAGGGGGGTAAATTGATAGGGTCAGACCAAGGAAGTCCCCGTAACGCGAACCGAAGGAGCCTACGCTGTACCGATTCTATACGTGCAATTTGCGCAGAATAATATGGTGACCAGACTGAACTTGCATATTCGAGGAGGGGCCGAACAAATGTAGCGTAGAGTGCTTTAGTCACATATGGGTCGTAAAATTCCTTAGACCAGGCCAAGAGTCGAATTCGCTTTACTAATAATGCTATTCATGTGAGAGCGAAAGTTCAGTTCGTTCAGTTGCCTAAATCGCGCATTTCGGTCACATTAGGAACAGGCTCGTTGTTGATGAAATATGCACTGAAGGAGTTGCATGACGTTTTCTAGTGAAAGTTAAAACTTGACATTTGTTAACATTTAACTCAAGAAAATTATGAAGACACCAAGTGGAAAATCGATTGAGGTCATCTTACAACAGAGAACAGTCAGAGTTAAGATTTTTGTGAGGGAAGATTTTGATGTCGTCAGCATAGATAGAGATGTTGATACGATGGTATCAACATCATTAATTGTTAATATAAATAACAGGGGATCAAGATGACTTCCTTGGAGAACACCCGAGGTGGATTTGAAAGGTTTAGATAATGTAGACCTAAACAGGACACTCTAGTGTCTATCATTTAAGTATGAGGAAATCCACGTAACGAAATCTGATCGCAATCCAAGGGAGCAAAGTTTTAAAATAATTACTTTATGCGAGATTTTATCGAAAGCTTTGCTGAAGTCTACTTCTTTGCCATCTTCTAATGCACATAGAGTACCTGATACAAATTCAATGACATTAGTGGTAGTTGTCCTGCCCTTAAGAAATCCATTCTTAAAATCACTGGTTTACAATAAAAAGACATGGCATCATAAATAATGCTCTCAAAGAGCTTGGGTATTGTGGGGAGCTTCGCAATAGGTCTGTAATTTGAGATTTCATCTGTGTGACCTTTTTTATGCAGAGAGATTATATATAAGTTTTTTCAGGAATGGGGAAAGGCGCATTGAGGTAAGGAAAGTCTGAACAAGGCAGTGAGAGTTTTTACCAAGTAGGCGGCGCACTTTGTTAGAACTATGGGGGGTACACCATCAGGTCCAGCGGAATATTCACTTTTTAGATTACCTATCTTTTCATCTACTAATGCCATAATGAGATATCCACCGATGTAAAGGATGTTTGTGGACAGCTGTTCAAGTATGAGAAATAAGATAGATCGGGGGTTTGGATGTGGCAAGCAAAGGATTGGCTAACGAATTCGGAAAATAATTTTACTATCCTTTGCGGATCATCAGACGACAAATTGTTAATCAGGGTGGAGGCATAACTGTCCGACTTTCTTTTAGAGTTGATAAACTGGAAAAAGCGTTTCGGGTCAGAAATAAGACTATTATGCATGCGGCTTAAATAATTGGAACACAGTGATTCACATAGATCTGAAAATTGGGTATAAGCAAGGTGATATTTATTAAAATCCGCTTCAGAACGTGTACGAAGATAGACGTGCCAAAGTTTATTTCTCTTATTTCGTATTGACTGGAGTTCCTTGTTATACCAAGGTGGGGATAACGATGGATTTTTTTGCGGTACAAAAGGAACAGACTGGGAAAAACAATCGAAGATGATATTGTAAAAAGAGGTAAGTGCATCATCAACGGGAATACTAGAGTTGAAGAGAAAATTTAAATTGGCTTTAGAAAGAAGATTGTTTAATTTAGAGAAGTTGGCTCTTCGAAAATTAAAGCTGTAGACGTGTTCAAAGCAAAAATTTGGACGAAAACGTCATAGAAAGAGGCGGATGGTGAGAATCTAGAGTGGTAAGGAGGTGCTTGCTGGCTGAGACTATGCTGTTATCTACGTCAGTGGAGAAGATAAGATCGAGTTGTCTACCGAGATAGTTGGTTATGCCACTTAAGAAGAGTGAGATGAGGGAGTAAAGCTTGAAGTGTGTGGTCGTATTTAATAAGTGATCTGAAGTTTTATTTGGTTTATTTTTCTTGAGAATCAAAAAGTGTCCTTTTAAATTCATAAATTACAAAGCAAGTATAAGACAGTGAATTTCTAACAAAAATCCCCTTAATGAAGAAAAGAAAAGTGTAAACCATCTGTGCCTATTTATTTTTAATTTATTTTTCTTACTCGGATTTTCACATTTCGCGGAAAAATTCCCCTCCCTTTATTTCTATTCCTATAATACATATATTCCTATAAGTCATATAATACAGGCTTGCCATGGGTGTATGTGTTCCTTGAGGTCAAAAGCTCCCCCCCGAAGGAGACTTCGTGATTTGCCCTAAGTGCAATCGCAGAATGCACTTTCACTGCACCACAGTGACAGAAAAGTCATGGAGAACAATGAGAACGAGAAGAGAAGCTGGGAAATGTCATATGTGTAGAACTGCTCCAGCACAAATACAAACAAATGCAGCAGTTTCTGCTCCCGAGCGTTCGTTGACCTCAAAGCCCTCAACACCAACCAACCATTACCATCATTAACACCAGTCCAAGCAAAAGAGCGACGAAAAATTGAAAACACAAACAGCCCCACTGAAACGGTCAACATTATGGCTGTTTTACAAGAAATAAAACAGCTGAGAGAAGAAATCCGAGAAATGAAAAAAAGCTGTGACTTCTTCGGCAACAAATACGATGACATCAACGACAACCTGGCAAAAAACAATAAACTTATGGAAAATATGACAAATGAAATAGCTGAGCTAAAAGAAAACAACAAAAAAAGGATGAACTTATCCAAAACATGCGGGCTCAAATCAACACAATAGAACAACAATTTCTTAAAAACAACATAGAAATAAAAAATATCCCTCCTAAGCAAAACGAAAATCTAGTCGATATAGTAAAAGCAATTGGGAAAACCATTAACCATGATATAAAGGACACCGATACTGTTGACATATACAGAACAAAAACAAAATACACTGAAAGATCCACAATCATCGCCTCATTTTCATCGAATATTTGCAAACAAGAAATTATGAAACACGCGAGTTATACGTATGGTTCACCAAGAAGGGAAAAAAAACACAAAGTTAATTTTTTCCAACCTTTATTAACAACAATTATCTTCGAACTGACTTAATATTAATTTTACAATTTTATGTTGGCTCTGGTTTGCATAGGTGATCGTGTGAATAAACTTCAGCAGACGCTGATGCATCAATTTCTATGGAATCACCTGTGCAATGACATTCTGTGATATTAGTTTACAAGTATATTCTTGGAATTTAGGTAAGCGTGTGGGAAAAATAATGACTTCGCTTGCTGTGGATGTTCTTGTTGTTGCTGTTGCTGTACTTGATGATGTTGTTGTTGTAGCGGAAGTTGGTGTGTTTGTAACTCCTCCCCCCTAAAATGAGAGCTTGGGTCAGGAAGCTTTACGCTGATTGGGCTTAAGCGACTGATTGTATGAGATCTTTTACGTATGATTATTGTAATGGATATTAAAGCTGCAATTGATAAGATGACCAGGATGATGTAGCCGTCTCTATGTTTCGTTTCCAAGGTTAATATGTCTAATTGCTTTTTCTGTAAGAATGTAAAGTCATTAAGTTTCTTTAGGTTTAAGGTTTCTAGTGAATAATTTGGGGATATGGAACTATAGGATGCTGGAAAAATGGTGATTTTGTCTAGATAATTGTTGAATTGCTGTCCATATGTGATTTCGTTTATAGTTACTTCGCAGTTTTTGTAATGAAGTAGAATTGTGCCACTTAAATTTTGTTGCAGTGTCCTGCAGGTTGATTTAGTGAGCGTCTTGTTAATGTTTATGAGTAGAATGAGGTTGTCTTCGGGTTGGGTTATAGATGAAGTTACACCGATGTCGTTGGTAGGGCATGTTGCTGGGTAATTTTTCATTATGTTGCCGATGCACGGCGATTTATCTGTTGATTCTTGATGTGACGATTCCTGGCAAATGAAAGTGCTCTCTATTCTAGGGCATTTCGAGTTAAAGTACTGTATGTTTGTTTTATTTTCATTAAATAATAAAAATGGTTTTACAATTATTTCTTTGGTTCCATTAATAGGTAGTGGTATGATATGGAAGAGGAGAAAGTTTTCTTGGGATAGGACGGGGATACGGATATTAAAGATTAATTTAGAGTCGTTATAATAGGCTTGTAGTTCTAGCATCTCGTAAAGATGTTCGCTTGACTTTATGTCTATTGAGGTGTTGAGGGTTTCATGAATGAGATTTATTTCTTTAGGATTAAGGATAACTTTTGGTATAATATTTATTTTGGCTAAAACCACTGCTTCAGTTATGTCCCGTATATGGTTTGTTAGAAGGTCAATGTTGTAGTTATATTGGTTAAGATATTGCATATGAATAAATGTGTCAGTGTTTGATCGTATTGAGTTTGTTGTTCTCTCTTGAGAACTCTTAAGAAAGTTTTGAAGAAGAATTTGTTGATGATTGATATGGTTTGTGATATTTTTGAATCTCTCAATGATTTGAGTATTTAATTTAGATTTAGTATTTAGTTCATTAAAAAGATATTCGTTTTCCTTGTTCAGACTGTCAATTTGTTTGTTTAGATTCTCTGCGTCTTCAGCGTCCATGTTTCCTGTTATGATTTTAATAACGGTGCCCAGTCCGTTAATAAGTCCTCGTTTTTGTATAAAGGTGGGCATTAGAAATGAAACTTTGTCTCTAAGGTCTTTTAGTTTGTGTGAGGTTGTATCGATTGAAGGTTGGAGGTTGTCGAAGTGTTTGAAGTTAGAGAACGTATGTTCGAGGTTTTCAACGTTTGTCATATATTCTTTTAGGTATAAGGTTGTAATGCGTCTTTATGGTTTTTGCTGTGCCTAACTGAAGTGGTAGTACTCCTTCGAGCTTACTGAGGTCACAGATTTCCAGTTCTTTGCCATTTGACAAGGTTAACCTAATAAATAAAATAAAGAATTTTATGTAAGTTTCTTTTTCTTTTTGATCCTAGCCTTATGAAATTTTTTGTTATCTGCTGTAAGAATAGTGACTTTTTCGTTAGTTTTCGCTTTATGTTTAGTAAATCTAGGTGTCAACTTATTTCGCTTACATTCTTTCCTAAATATACTATCGTCAGGGTTTACATCTTCAGGATCTTTTCTGTTAACATTTAATTTGTCTATTCTATTACTTGTTGATTGTTCTAAAATGTTTTGATTTTTGGGAATAGTTCCTCTTGAAATTTGGTTAATTTGGAAATATAGTCATGCTCGTTGCTGTGATTAAGTGTTTTGTTAAATTTGAATGTTCGTCCGTAGAACAATTCATAGGGAGTTAATTTGGTGGTAGAGTGTATTGAATTATTGTATGTGAATATGGTTTCGTAAAAAATGTCTTCGTGGTCTGTTTCTATTTTATTTTCTTTGTATGTTGAGACTATAATCCGATATATTTCGGTAAGAGTAGAATGGAGCCGTTCTACTGGAGAATTAGAACTTGTTTGTTGAAACGAAGTTATGTGCAAGTCTATTTGGTATCGTTTGCAGAAGTCTTTGAAAATGTTCGCTGTAAATTCTGTGCCCTGGTCACAGACAATTTTATTGGGAATGCCGTGCAAGCTTATGTAATTTTTAAGGGATGTTAGTATGGAGATACTATTGCGGGAAGTCAGTGAAAATCCTGCTGCGAATTTCGAAAATTTGTCAAAAATTGTCAGAATGGGTTTGTTATTTATTGTATAGATATCTATATGAAGTACGAGTATGTCATGGGGTTTGAGCGGGGTTTCGGGTTTTTGATATTTTATTTTTTGGGGGTTTCTGTCATATTTTAAGAGTTGGCATTTCTCACAGTTATTAATGGTTTGTGTGATCTTGTTTTTCATATAAGGAAAGTAATAACTACGCTTAAGGTGAAGGTTTGTTTCATCTATTCCTCTATGGTTGTGGTCTATGTGGTATTTCCTGATGAGTTGTTCCTGTTCTTCGGGTTTCCTAATGTCTGTCAAAATTTCTACGCAACGTATTAATCGAAAAGATTTTTTATTTGAAAAGTATTGTGAGTAAACGGATTGTACAACACTAAAGGTTTCGTCATCGGTAAAAATTGCTTTTAGTTTATTGGGTGCTAAATACTTTTTGAAAATGTTTATCACTGTGGCCTCATTAAAGTTTGAGTTTCTAATTATTCTTCGTTGTTTATTTTTAAATACCGTTTCAACCGTCATTGGGGAACCTTTATTTGATTTTTGAAGAATGGTTTGCAAATTGAACTCGTTTAGAGATTTTTCAGAAATTGGAATACCGTCATTTAAATTTTCTGTTGCGGAGTGAATAGTAGAACCGCTCGTTCCTTGGACTGAGAGGGTGTCATTCAGGTTAATTTCTATATTTTGAAATTGTTTATGATTGTAGTAGTTTTGAATTTGCGTCTTTCAGGTTCATTATCCAAGTTAAGGGTTTATGATCGGTAATAATTTTGAATTTTTGACCGTAAAGGTATGGCCTAAAATATTTTGTGGCCCATACGATTGCAAGCAGTTCTTTTTCTATGGTGGAGTAGTGTATTTCTGATGTTGAAAGCGTTCTACTAGCAAAGCAAACCGGCTTGTCGTTTCCAATAGTACCCTGTGATAAAATTGCGCCTATTGCGAAATTACTTGCGTCGGTAGTAAGATTGAATGGCTTAGAGAAATCGGGATATTGGAGTATAGGGTCTTTGGTCAAAATGTTTTTACAAGTTTCGAAGGTTTGTAGGTATTGTTCGTTCATGACTATCTTACGGTCTTTTTTAAGGCACTCGGTTAGTGGCTTTACCAATTTGGCAAAGTCCTTGATGAATTTTCTATAGTATCCTAGGAGTCCTAGGAAACCTCTTATTTCTTTCTGTGTACGTGGTATCGGGTATTTTTTTATTGCATGAATCTTTTCCGGGTTTGGTTTTATCCCATATGTCGAAACGATGTGGCCCAGGAATGCTATTTCTTTTTGCATAAAGTCAGATTTATCCAGTTGCACTTTAAGATTGTATTTTCGCAATCTCTCGAAGATTTTTTTAAGATTTTCCGTATGTTCTTGTAGAGATGTTGAGTAGACGATTATATCGTCTAAATATACTAAACAAATATTGCCTATTAGTTCGTTCAGAACATTGTCCATGACTCTTTGAAAGGTGGACGGAGCATTTTTCAGCCCGAAAGGCATTCGGACATATTCATAATGTCCGCCTTCAACAGTAAAGGCAGTTTTACTTATGTCTTTTGGATCCATCTCTATTTGATGGAATCCACTGGCCAAATCAATTGTGGTGAAGTACATACACTTGCCCAACTTGTCAAGGATTTCGTTTATATTTGGTAACGGGTATCTATCCGAAACAGTTTTCTCATTTAGTTTCCTGTAGTCTATTACTAGACGCCATTTTTGTTTTCCGCTAGCGTCTTTTTTCTTAGGGACCACCCAGACGGGGGAACTCCAAGGTGAATAGCTATGTCGTATGATACCTTGTTCCAACATGCTGTTGATCTGTTTTCGTACTTCTTCTTTATGGAAGTACGGATAGCGATAGGTTTTAGTGTAAATTGGAAGTTCGTCATTGGTTGGGATTTTGTGTTTTACTTCATTAGTAAAACTTAGTTGTTGGCTTTCTTTGAAGAAGATATCTTCGTATGCTTTACATAGTTGTAGGAGGTTTTTCTGTTCTTCTTTGTTTAGGTGCGATGTACGGATTAGATTTACAATATCCTCTTCGGATTCAGTGTTTTCGTAAGTTATATTGAAGTTATTAACGTCTATAATTCTTGAGGATGTGCACTGTTCGACTTTTAATGGTTGTTCCATCAGAATGACATGTTCGTACTTGGATTTGTTATTTATTTCCACAGAACTGTACCATTCTTTTGCCTTATAAATTCCTTCGGAAATTATGATGTCAGGTTTTAATGCTGTACTGTTTATAAAAATGTCGCCTTCGCGAATATCGACTGGAATTTTAACTATAACTTTGGAATTGGGAGGAATAACAAGTTTGCCTGAACTATAATTTGGTTTGAATTTTAGTGAATTTACAGCGTTGCTAGTTTTGAGGGTTTTATTCCTTAAATCGATTTTAGCATTTAGTTGGGTTAAAATGTCAAGTCCTAAAAGGCCATCGAAGTAATCATGGAATTTAAAAATGAGGAGATCGAACTGACCAGGTTCTTTAAATTCGCAAAAAGTGGGAGTTGTAACCTTTTTATCAAGTGTGTATTTATTGAGTATGGTAGAGATTGAAAGTGGACCACAAGGTTTAATTTTGAGAAATTTCGTGAATTCGGGGTTAATGAACGAAGCGGATGCTCCGGTGTCTATTAAAAATTTTAGTGGACGGTTAAATGGAGAAGATATGTGTATATATGGTAAGGTAGAGCCATGTTTATTTATATCTAAGTATCCTGTTGGTTTTGCGAAGCGTCTATACGAAAATTTCCATCGTCTGATTCATGGAATATTGTGAGAAGATTGTCGTCAAGTTTGTTAAATGTTTCCGGTTCATGATAGTCGAAGTTATGATTTCCTTGCTCATAATATTCGTCAAGGTTTTGGATATGGTGCGGCGGTTCTTCTTGTTGGTTTTGTGGATCTATGTTGTGTACTTCTTCGATTGAGTATCGGGGTCCTGTACTTCGTCTAGTTTGGTTACTATTTGAAGGTCTAGATTGGTAACGGGTTGATTGTCTGAAGTTTGTGTTGCCAGAACTAACGTCCATCGGTTCTAGTGGACCATTGTGTTGGAGAGTATTCCGGGGTAGAATATTTTCTGAATTAAGATTTTGTGGCTGATTATTTTGTACAAAGGTGTTAGGCGGCCGGAAAGTATTTGGGTTGTTTGTATTGGGTCTGAATGGGTAAAGGTTAGGCTGGTAATTATTGCTAACTGGTTGGTTACGGTTAGTATTGCTAGTACGTGGATTATACGATTGTTTTGGAATAAAGTTAAGGGTAGTTGGACCGTTTTGTTGTTTGTAGCCAAAATTGTAGTGAGTTGGTAATGATGTTGCATTAGGGGATTGGTTCGTAAATCTTTTTGGTTGGTTAGGCCTAAGGTCTGCTTTCATATAGAACATATTTTGTTCTTGAATGCAAAATGATAAGGCGATAGGTAAACTTTCTGGTCTCATTGCACGAATGCTTGAGCCCAAAGGTTCTCTTAAGCCAGAGAGGAATGTGTTTAAGCACATTTGAGCGAAGAGATCTTTTTTTTGCTTTTACGACGTTTTGATCCGTTTCATGTATTAGGACGTTGTTGTTTAAAGACGCTTGGATTTCTACGATATTACTGTAGAATTCTTCCACTGTCTTTTTTTCTTGTCTTAAAGTATGTAGGTCTTTTATGAGCGAAGTTTCATTTCGCTTGTCTGAATAGTGGAGTATAAGGTTTTCTTTTATTTCGGCCCAGTTTAATGCTGTGCCATACATGTTTAAAACGTCATTTGCGGGTCCCTGGATTTTGTTCCTAATGGCCCGTAAAATTATTTGCGCATAAGGGGTTCCGTCAGCGCCCCTTATAAACATTAAGATTTCTTCAACATTGTTTATGAACTCGTAGAGAGTTCTCGGGTTGCCATCGTAGTGAGGCAAATCTTTAATTACATCTGGGATTCTAAGAGACTCGAAAAGATCTTTGAAACTAATCTGGGGTGCCTGATTTACTTCGGGTTGAACTAGAGGGTTTACTGTTGGATTTACTGGAGGGTTTACTGGTGGATTCATTGTAATGGGTGCCGAAGTATTTGGTTCGTTAGGAAAAATTTGTTCGCTTGAAATATTTTCAGGAATTGAGTCTAGACTTCTAAATAATCTTGTGAACTTAGGATAGGGAAATTTGGAGTGCTTTCGTGGGGGTTTATCACTTGGCATTAAGTAGTGTTACCAGCTTTATGCTTTAATACAATTGTGAAAATATGAAAATCAACTATGTTTATATGTATAATATAAATGATAAAATCTAGTATATATGTATATGTATCTTAATTCAAAATTATTATTATTTTTTTATTTTTTCAATATATATATATATATATTTCAATATATAAAATTGTAATTAATTAAATATAATTCCTTTGTATTTCTTATTTTCTTTTTAATACAGAAACTTTTATTAAAATAAAATTCTATTCTTTAGGAATTTTACACTTCATTTTTTTTTTTTTTTTTTTTAACATTTATTTTTTTATTTGTTTATTTTGTTCTTTAACTAATTTTTAATAGTATTTAACTCAACATACCATAAGAAGATGAGCAACACTTTCATTTCCGTCCGATATGCCTTCGAATTGAAATGGAGTTCGAATATTTCCCACGATGTTCCCTCGATGAGAAAATTTTTGATTTTGTTGATTGGTGTTGGTGGTGGTTCCGAAGTTAGAGAGATAAATCTCAGTGTCTTTGTTTTAATAACACTCGCGATTTTAATTAATACAATAAACCGTTGTTTTAATTTATCGTTTCGTTTATATTAATACAAATTCACAACTTCGCCTGTCGACTGCGCCAGTTATATGTATGGTTCACCAAGAAGGGAAAAAAAACACAAAGTTAATTTTTTCCAACCTTTATTAACAACAATTATCTTCGAACTGACTTAATATTAATTTTACAATTTTGTGTTGGCTCTGGTTTGCATAGGTGATCGTGTGAATAAACTTCAGCAGACGCTGATGCATCAATTTCTATGGAATCACCTGTGCAATGACATTCTGTGATATTAGTTTACAAGTATATTCTTGGAATTTAGGTAAGCGTGTGGGAAAAATAATGACTTCGCTTGCTGTGGATGTTCTTGTTGTTGCTGTTGCTGTACTTGATGATGTTGTTGTTGTAGCGGAAGTTGGTGTGTTTGTAACTCGCGCGATCAACTCGACCCATCACACTGAAGCAAAATACTTGCTCTACAGCAGAAGCAGTCGCCGATGCCACTGTTTACATAAACAATCAGCTGACAAAGCAAAACAAACACCTACTTTGGATGGCAAAAGAAAAGGCAAAAGCGGAAAACTGGAGCTATGTGTGGGAGAGTGCTGGACGAGTGTTAGCAAGGAAAAATGAGAACACTCCGTCTTTGCTGATAAGCACCGTAAACGATGTGAGTAAAATCACTCTTACATAAGATTGACGGCGTATGTGTGATATATTAGAAAAACATAAACAATAGACAAAAATGGATAACACAAACGGAAATGATAACTTATTAGACTGCGTAGATTATAGGGTAATACGTGGTTTTAGTGATAGCAGATTATACGAATTAAAAAAACTGATCTTTAGTTGCTTATGTTTCAATATAAGGTCAATGCGGAAAAACTGGGATATTTTTTGCGCAAGCATAAACCCTCTATTGACAAGCCTTAAAATTATTGTTGTAATGGAAATAAATATTAAGAAGGAAAACAACAAACATTATACAATAGATGGCTACAAACCAGAATATATAAACAGAAGTAAAAAAGAGGAGAATAGCCATATTTATAAAAAATGATATAGAATATGATTTTCAGGAATTGAATAGTACATCTTGTGAATCTCTCAGAATAAAAATTCAGTCGTTCATTGATCTCCGTTGAGTTTTAACGTGTTTCGGCTTCCGAGTGGATTGTGAATAGAGTATAGTGCTTAAAATAAATCAATAAGAAGAGACATTTGAGGATGTTTTTACAAGTACCAATTAGCACAGTGGCAGTGTGTTCGCCCGACAGACCATAGGTCGTGGGTTCGAATCCGAGTGGGGGAAAAAGAAAAAAGAAGAAACTTTTTTTTTTTTCATTTAATTTAAAAATAAATAATTAAAAGGGAGAAACAACATCACGCGATGTATTCCGGAGAGCGGTCCGTTAAGCCAATAGCGGGACCAGCTGAAAAGACAGGCGATGTATCAAGTGGTTCAAGCCAACCAGCAGTAGTGGTCGAACCAAAGAGGAAGAGGAGGAGGAAGCAAAGGCTTACTCCGAACCTAATAAAGTGCCCTTCCCTGTCAGCATCTACCGAAAAGCTGCCTAGCGGAGCGGGGGAAGGGGTACTACCAACAACATCAAAAAGGGCAGTAGCACAACAAATGGCAACGAAAGACAACTTCCCATATGTGGCTGATGGTGGAGAAAGCCAACGTAGGGAAGACGAAAATATGTTCGCATCTCTGGCGGCCTCTGAGTCAGATGACGAAGAGGAAGAGGTAGAGAGCATAGAAAATAATATTAAAATTCTCCAGCAAAGAGTGTTAGCTATTAAGGCTAAAAAAATAGCTAGGAGGGAGAAAGTGCAGCTAGGAGAACTTCTCGTGTCTCAACAGCCACAACAACAGCAACAACTAGCAGCAAAAAAAAAGGCAGCACGTAGCTACTCAGCAACAACAACAAAAACCAAAACAGCAGCCTAAACACACACAGGCTCAAAAAATCAATCAACAAAAACAACAACAACAGCAGCAGAAGAGCCAGCAACAACAACAACGTAAACAACAGCAACCACAACAACAACAACAACCACAACAACAACAATATCAACAACAACAAGAAAAACAACAACAACATCAAAAGACATCTAGAACAAGGGTTCCACCAATAAACACTTATGAGATGGAACTCAAGGAAACGATAGAATTATGTAAGTTGGCCATAGGCAATAATTTTTATATTAAAAGACTTAGCGTAGATAGGCATGCGATCCACTGTAACACAGTGGAGCGCTACCATAAAATTAAAAGTTTATTGAAGGATTCGACGACGGAGTTCTTCTCCTACACCCCGAAGGGGGAGAAGCTGCAAACAATGCTGCTGAGAGGATTAGAACCGTCGACTGATCCGGAGGAGCTCCTTGCACTGCTGAAAGAGAAGAAGTGCGAAGGGCTCAAATTCGTGGGGGTCAAGCCATTCACCTCAGCCAGAGCCAGAAGGGAGAAGCGGCAACTGCCGATTTTCCTGGTCCAGCTAAGTCCCACCAGCAATCTGGATGGTCTAAGGAGTATTAAAGTCCTAGACTACCAGGTTGTCCATTGGGAAAAATTAAAGAGGAGCGAAAACATTCTACAATGTGTTCGCTGCCAAAGGTTCGGGCACGCCGCGTCGAACTGCGAAATGCAGCCTCGATGCGTGAAGTGCGGTAAGAACCACAAGTCCGAGGAGTGCGCTCTTGGTAAGGACGGAGCGTCTGAAAAAAGCCAACTCTCTTGTGCTTTATGTAGGAACACGGGGCACACCGCAAATTATCGGGGTTGTCCCAAATTCCAGTACATCAAAAGAATAAATCTGGCCCGGCAGCAGAAAGTGGAAGTGAAACGTCCACCCGTGCATTTGCAAACTCCAGCCGTTACTCCCCATGTTACCTACGCCCAAATGGCGGCAGGTAGAGGAAATACGGTACAGCAAGCGAAGGTTGCTTCTCAGGCCCCAGCGCCCAGAGCACCTGAACCAGTACCTGACATGCTAGCTATCTTGCTCTCTATCCAGGGGCAGATGGCTCAGCAACAACGTCATTTAACTGAACAGACCGCGCGGGTGGATCAAGTATACGCACTGCTGCCTGGCCTAACGCACCTTTTGCCGTAATGGGTACGTGCGTGGCGGAGCAAACCCTGAAGGTCCTTGCTGTGAATGTGAATTCACTGGTTAGGCTCGAACGACGAGCCGCACTATTTAAGTTGCTTAAAGACCAAGCCCCCGATGTGCTTTTGGTTGGCGAAACTAAGCTTACCAAAAGACACAAAATGAGGCACAGAAGATACAAGATAGTACGGAGAAACCGACCCAACTAAATTCAGGGAGGTGGCGTTGCAATTTTCGTACGAAAAGGTATACATTTTAAAGGAGTATACAGCCGTGTAGTACGTAGGTTCCAGGTGCTGGAAGCATGCATCGTGTATATCCCCCTCCGTAGTGGAAAGCGGTTGTACATGGTGTCTGTCTATGCACCTAAGGCTACTCAATCCACCTTATTTATTTCAGAGCTCGAGACACTTTTTCGATTCCTAAGACTGGAATTGGAGTAGAATTACTTTATTATCGGCGGAGATTTCAACGCCAAACATAATGATTGGGGAAATAATACACCAAATACTAGAGGGAACCTACTATTCAATTGGTGGGGTCAGCACAGTATAATGTATCGACTCGGGCTTAAGGCGACGGATAGTCCGTCGTTTCCCAGACACGGGTCCTATTTGGACCTTCTGCTGTTCGACTCACGAATACAACTGACATGCACTAACCAACAAACTACAAACTGTCTACGCACTTTCGTGTATGACAGTGACCATTGCGGTCTCAGCACCGAAATAACTGTCCCCAACGAAATTGCGGAATTGGATGAGTTTGTTCAAAGGCATTCCTACAATTACAGTAGGGTGCGTTGGACACACTTCACCAGATCACTGACTAGAGCACTCTCCTCGAATTCGCTCTACCCACCGTCCAACAGAAATCTGTCAAACGAGGAGATTGACAGGTATCTAAGACTAATGGACGAGACAATTAAACGAACAATGGACAGAGCAATACCTCGGTACCAACACACTGACGAAGAAGACTTATTCCGCAACGCAACCATTGACGCACTGCACCGACATAAAAGTAGACTGCTGTCAAGACTAAAAACCTTGTACAGACAGTTTACTGACAGACATAACCCGGAGATCATGACACTGAAGTCGTCGATTAAAAACCTCCAAACCTTAATAAAGGAAAATTACAGAACATCTGTAAGTTTGTATTGGAACAATAAAATTCGGGCTGTAAACACCAGCAACCCGAATATGTTCCCGCAAATAAATAAAATATTTCGGAGAAATAATCAGAACGACCTTCCATGTCTTAAAATCGCCCGAACGACGAACAACGAACAAATACTGGTAGCAGCGGGCATAGATCCAAATGAGGCTGTTGATGATGACAACTTCTTTGTGATCGAGGATCCGCAGAAGAAGGTAAAGGCTATAGGAGCGACTTTCCAGGAAGTGTACAAGGCAAATGCTATCATTGGCCCGAACCACGATCTGGAGAATCGAGTCCTTTTGCACAATTCCTACCTTCGAAATGAAATTGTGAATTGGCGATTCGAGAGCTCGGGTTTCACCCAGTTCAGTGACGAAAATATGGCAAATAATGCCATCACCAACGATAGGGTACTACCCCCGTTCATTTCGAAGGAAGAGCTCCAAACGATCTTCGAATCGCTTAGAAGTAAGAAATCAGCGGGAACCGATGAAATACCGGACATTGTGCTTCGACATCTCCCTCTAGAAGCGGTGGACATTTATACCACCCTGTTTAATAATGCAATGAATAATGCACATTATCCAGCGCATTGGAAAACTGCGGTGGTACATCCCATCCCCAAAAGGGATAAAGACACTTCCAATCCGGCGAATCTCCGATCGATCAGTCTTCTTCCAAACATCAGTAAGGTGTTCGAGAAGGTGATCAATAGAGTCCTGACTAAGTGGGTTGAGGACAAACATATAGTTCCGGATAATCAATTCGGTTTCAAAGCGGGGCATGATATCATTCATGCTGCGTCGAAACTGGTTTCTGATATCCAATGGAACAAAGGCAAGAACCAGTGCACTGGTGCCTGCCTGATTGACTTGGAGAAAGCCTTCGATACCGTATGGTTAGAAGGACTCTTTTTCAAGCTGGACAGGTTGGGCATTAGTAAACCACTGCTGTATATTCTTTTCGATATGCTCTCCAGTAGACAGTTCATCGTGAAGAATGGCGATGTGATTTCTGCTGGAACATTTAACATTAAAAACGGTCTGCAACAAGGT
Organism: Volucella bombylans; assembly: GCA_949129095.1. Classification (NCBI taxonomy): domain Eukaryota; kingdom Metazoa; phylum Arthropoda; class Insecta; order Diptera; family Syrphidae; genus Volucella; species Volucella bombylans. The sequence goes on from CASBSA010000169.1 coordinate 16,744, forward strand.
GCGGTAAATTCGCCGATCCTATTCAACATTTACACGAGTGATCTGATAGGTTCACTTCACCATGCCATAGCGTACGCAGACGACATAATCGCGTACAGATCAGGTCCAAAGATTGAGGTCATTAATATGCTTTTGCAGCGTGACTTCGACAAAATTAAGCGATATTGCGATGACTGGAAGTTGAAAATCAACTTTCAGAAGTCGGAAACCATTCTGTTTAGGACGCCTTTGTCTGGGGCCTCTAGGGATACCAGAAAGAATTGGCGAAAGTTCTCGATCATGGGACAGCAAGGGCAGCCACTTGCTTGTCGAAATGTAGTCAGATACCTTGGGATCTGGCTGGATCAATTTCTGTATTTTAACAAACATATAGATGTTGCTCTGGCCAGAGCCAAAGGTGCTTTTGCCGTTACAAAGAGACTGTTTTATAACAGCCAACTCGATGCGGGGGTGAAGGTAATCTGCTACATGGCCCTTATCAGGCTCATGCTTGTATTTGGATGTCCCGTGTGGTTCAACGTGAGAGCAAGTTTATTGGAAAAGATTCGGGTGTTTGAGAGGGCTTGTCTTAGGACTTGTCTTCGCTTATACAGAACACCAGAATCTCAGTACATAAAATTCTATCCCAATGAGGTCTTATACAATAGGGCGAATCTAATAAGAGTGGACAATTTCGTCATTAAGTTGACTCGAAGGCACGTTGCAAGAGCAATGGCCTCATCGAACAACCTGATCTCCGGGGCTTACTACCCCAATTATATGTATCACGAGAGAGTTCGCTTTGACGGCTTTATTCCTCCAGAAGCGTTCCTCTATTTAGATAGCAAAGGTCTGATCCAGGACAGATTGGCGGTGCCGCTAATCTTCCACGTCGCTCGAACAGCTGCGGACAGGCGACTTAACTACGACAGAGACGTCGCACAGGGCAGTGCGGAGCGTCTCCGGTTCAGTAGGGCGGTAGGGAGTCGCGACAGGAGGGATGTTGCTCGACAGCACCAACACTTTTGGTGGCTTGTTGAAGGGGAGGATGCTTCGTCGTCGAACTCCTCCGGTGATATTTAGCTTCATGTGAAGCGAGGTGGGCCAGCCTAATTTGTTTTTGCCCATGGCCGGCTTACATAGTTTTTAGGTAGATTTAAGTTAGATTTTAAGGAAAAAAAAAATATATAAAATGAAAAAAAAAACAATATATATATATATACATATATTTGTATATTAAGTATATATATATTATGTATATATATATATATGCATGTAGATGTAAGTAGGTTAAGTAGATTAAGATTTAGTTTTAGGTAGTATGTAGGCTTTTAGTTTTAAGTTTTATAATATAATAAAATTAAAATATTCCGTATACTAAGTTTTTAAACATGTTTTCTTAGTTTAAGCTGTAGTTAAGTCACTGTAGAATAAGAATAAAATCCGTCATAAACGTCGAAAGACATAGTATTTAAGTATTATGTATAACTTAGAGTGCCTGCATAGGGCCAGTAAGTTAGTTTAAGATAAATTTAAGTTATTTAAGCTAATTTTTAAGCGTTTTTTTGTCTAGCATGTAAGAGTAAATTAAGTAATATAAATAAAAATGCATATAAACTGAACTGAACTGACTCAGAATAAAAATTAGAAGCGGAGCTAAAGTGGAGTATTTGTATGCAGTTTACAGGCCACGGGCATTAAGTATAAAAGACTTCGTTGAGGAGTTTGGAAACCTACTCCAACAAACACCAAAGCAAAAAAATAGAGATATGGTATTAATGGGTGACATGAACAATAATATTCGAGATCATGACCAAATTCGCGCGAGGAACTACTTAGAAATGTTGGCACTCAATGGTTTAAATAATATTATAAAAGAAGATACTAGGGTTGATCTCACTCGAGGATCATCAACGCTGATTGACCATATAGCTGTCAACTTAACAGATAAGCAAATTGTTTCAGCAGTCATCGCGAGCGACGATTCTGACCACGAATAGATACACCTAACAAACTGGGAGACGCTATTGGTAGACGAAAACGTAGAGGTAACATACAACAAATTATCAACGACTATGCAGAACATATACAAAAACTCCATGATCCTTGAAAAACCAAAGCGTAAAAGCCGACTAAACCCTTGGATCACGCCCTACATTCGCGAAAAATGTAAACAAAGAGATGAGCTCTACAAAAGGTAGAAGAACAACAGACTAAATAAAACTTATGAAGCAGAGTACAAGAAATTACGAAACAAATTAATAAAATCATTTTCTGGCAAAAGTCCAGCTTCTATAAAGTAGAATTTAACGAAGTTAGAAATGAACCCCGTAAAATATGGAGCCTTGTCAACGAAATAATGGGAAGAAAAACACAGAGCTTGGACGAGGTACTTGCGAAAAACTTCCCATCAGAAAAATGTTTTACAGCACTTTCAAACAAATGTGCAAAACACTTCTCGTAACAAACGATTCACATTATCCACAATTGTGATAACATAACGTCAACACACATCAATAAAACCCTACACAACTCCATCTTCATAGAGGAAACGTGCGTTGAAGAGGTATATAAAATATTAACATTACTGGATAAAAACAAATCAGCAGGGATCGATGGCATTAGAACGAGAGACATTAAAATGCATGCGGATGTATTTCCTCCAATTATCACGAGGATCATTAACCAGAGTCTAAATGAATGCAAGATACCAAATATACTAAAAACATCTATTGTAAGACCAATCTACAAAGGCGGTGCTAAAAACACTGTACAAAATTATAGGCCGATTTCAATTTTGCCAGTGATAGAAAAATGTTTAGAGGAAGTGGTAGTCAAGCGACTTCTAAATTTTGTTAATAACCACAAGATAATCCATGAAAAACAATACGGGTTCCAAAAAAGGAAAAGTACAGAGCAACTCCTTGGTGAGTTTGCGAATACCATCAAGACAAGCCTCAACAAAAATCATCACGTCTTTGTCATGTTTATAGACTTTAGCAAAGCATTTGATACCCTGAATCATGCGAAGCTGATAGAAGTGTTAAACCGACTTGGAATCAGAGGTACCTTAGCCGACTGGCTTCAAGACTATTTAAGTGGAAGAACTTTTAAAGTTAAAATTAAAAACGCCCTTAGTAAAGAGACTAATGCCCCATTTGGAGTCCCGCAAGGTTCAAAGCTAGGACCTCTGTTATTCATAGTTTTCACAAATGAGCTAATGCGAGTCCTTACAAATGGCATTCCATTCGCGTTTGCTAATGATACAGCTATAGTCGTTAGACATAAGTGTCCTGAAACTGGTTTACAAGTAATGCAGGCGGAATTCGATAAAGCTGTTAACTGGTGTCATGATAATGGCCTGATTTTAAATGCGGCGAAGACGAAAATGATGCACATCCGGGGACCACACAACAAAGCCACTGACCGAAGAGTAACACTCAAAAGGCACACATGTCAAAAAGTCCTATCGGACCAAGAAATCGAATTAGTCGAGACATATAAATACCATGGGGTAACCATCGACAGCCATCTTCTATGGAATGTGCACATAGAGAAACTCCGCTCCAACCTCAGGCAAGCACTTTATGCAGTAGTTTACCTTGGATACTACTCCACGTTTGAAGTACAAAAACAGGTATACTATGCTCTTGTGGAGTCAAAACTGAGATACGGCATACTAGCATGGGGTAACGCATCAGCTACGCACATTAATAAGCTGCAAGACCTTCAAAACTCCATCGTGAAGAAAATGCAAACTAGACATCCCAACAAAAACACAGGATATAGAAGGTTCAAGGTGTTAAGTGTCCAAAAAATATTCCAAATGACACTTGCTCTTGAATATTACGATGACACCCGCTTCAAAGACCCGATAGATCATCAGCAGAATACCAGAAGAAGAGTCCAAGGAATGTTAAAAGTCCCAATGACATACAACGCGTACGGCAAGAGACAACTGCAGCATAGAGTCCCAACCGTATTCAATCAGATACCAAACTCCCTGAAGAACATCCGAAACCCGAATTTGCGAAAAAAAAAATTAAAAGAATTTTTCTGTTCATAAAAAAAAAACAATATATATGTATTTGTAACTTATTGAATTTATAATTTTTCTTTTTTGATTTCCAAAACCTTGAATTGCATTTATGTATGTATTTATTAATCTTTCTTTTATTTTGAATTCCAAAAACTTTATTTTTAATTTAAACCATAACACAAAAAAGCTTAACTTAAAGTAAATATCTGCTCTTGAAAAATAATCTTCTGCAGATAAGCCAGAAGGCTTCGCAGGAACAAACGTAAATATGTTTAAATTTCGGAAATAATAATAATAATAATAAAAAATAAAAATAAAAAAAAAACTGAAAAAGTCCGGAGTCCACGAGACAGTCAATAAAAAGAATTCCTTTCTCCGAACTTGCATTCTTGGCGGTGTAGTTTGAATCATAATTGCGTATCCATTTGAGTCGTGGTAAGTTAAAGTCACCCATAACAACAACAGTGCCATTTTGCGTCAGCTTTGTCAAACAGGGCATCGAATTCGTCAATAGCTAGTGGGTAGTTGCAGGTTGGTTGCGATGGGCGAATGTAGCAACAGCAAATAAAGAGATTGCGCTTAGAAATAGGAATTCTTACGCAGACAAATTCAAAGCGAACTGTAGATACGAGTAGTTGCTTAAATAATTTAGAATTAACGCGAGTAGGTAGACCCAAAAGTACTCCACGGCCAGTTGATTCGTCGTTATTCATAAAGCCATCATAATCATGAGTAAATAACTAGCTATTCTTAAAATTAGAGGAAAGGTTGATCTCAGTAAGAGAGAAGATATCGTATGGCAGGTTTTGCAAATTAATATAGACTTCAGATGTTTTTGTTCGAAGTCCTCTAACATTTTGATAGTAAATGCTGTGCAAATAGAGGTAGAGGTGGGTTAGGAGCGAAAATAGTTCTTGAAACTAGAACGCGTTCCTTGAAGGTGCCAGAGTCGCTTTGAGCTAACATGAGTGGCATAAGAGGAGGGGTCGTTTGCAACGTCGGTAGGCGTGATATTAAAGGCTTCATGAAACCGTACGAAAATCTGACGTAGGTCTTTTGGGTTTGTAGGAAGTCCTTCTTGCTGAATGGAAACCATAATATTTGTTTTGGTTGTGCCATCATGCAAATGGAATCAGGCTTATCATGTAGATAAGCTAGATAAAGGCGAACGATTTCGTAAATTTTACGATCTCTAAGCCGGGATTTAATGTAACGGCCATCATCACCCGAAGCGGCGAGTTGCTTGGTTATCTTGACCTTCGGTGGGAGCATAGGGTCTAAAAAAGTTGTAGGGTTTGTATCTGATTTAGACGGACGGGACGGATTGAGGGTGTGCGAGTAAATGAAAGTAGGGTTGGTGGACTTATTAGAAGCCGAGTTAGTAGAATCAGTTTTGCTTTCTTTCGGACAGGGCTTGGATGGGAGAACAAAATATACCCGTTTGTGCGATGGATTATTTAGTTTAGAATTATTGGAGAAAGGGAAAGGAGATGTGGACCGTATCGCTTGGGAAAGGGAGGGGAATGTCCCTACTTTAAAATTCTAATTTGGGTCAGAATTATGTGTGAGGGTTTGATTGTGAGACTTGGGGGTTGGGTTAACACTAGGCTTAGATTTAGTCTTAAAATTAATCTCCTTTGCGTTCATCTTGTACGTTGTAGGCTTTTGGTTGATTAATTTGGATTTGGAGTTCTGGAAAAGCATTTCATATTTTGAAGGAATATCAACATTGAATAGCTTAAGCTTTGTTTCTGACATTAATTTTAAAATGCTGCTTAAAGTAATTGATCAGCCAAGTCGGGTTTGCATGTGGTTGTTTCCTCCGTATTGGGCTCACTTAGCTATGACTATTCCATTCAGATACTGTCCAGGAAACTCCAAAGAGGGTAATTGAAGGTTCAGGAGATACTGGAGGTGCTTGAGATGCTGGAAGTGCTTGAGGTGCAGGAAGTGCTTGAGATGCTGGAGGTGTTTGAGATTCTTGAGGTGCATGAGATGCTGGTAGTGCGTGCTATGCAGTAAGAATCGGAGGTATGGGTATAACTTCAAGTTCAGGAGCCGTATGCAATGGAGAGGAAGGTATTAGGACAGCGTTTTCAAGCATCTCAGCAAGTAGCGAAGTGTTGTAGGCCATGCTTGATTGAGGCTGGATGTGTGAAATAAATTCCTCAATTATACTGAAAGTGATCCTGATTCCATCAATAGTAATTAGTAATAAACGAGACTGTAAGGAATCGTTACTTATTTCGTCGATTTTGAATATCATTGTTGTAAGCCGTGGATCACTTCTGTTAGGAGAAGGTGTTGATCTTTTGGACGGAGCTTGGAAAAAAAAATATCAAGGTCTGAGCATAGGGAGCAAAGATATGCCTCTAATTTATTTAGAGTTGATAACTGTGAATTAGAAGTCGTTTGAATAGCACTTTTTAACTCGATACTCGTTTTATATTCACTATAAGATTTTGAAAATTCTGCATTTTTGGCCAACTGCTTGTCGTACTGCATAAATTTAGATCTGAATTGACTAGAAGATTGGTCAACTATGCAATACAGATCCTCAACACTCTTTTGAATTTGGTCAAGTTTTTCGAATTCGAGTTTAACTTTCTTAAAAAACAGTTTATGTTCGACATCAAGAACATTTCTGGAATCGCTTAAGCATTCGATGGCCAGCATAATATGGGAGGGTGAAACATCCTTACATTCATCACAGTAAAAAAAAAAATTTTTTTATAATCTCAAAGACAGAGGATAGATCTTCTGCTCAGGCCTACACCAAGAGCGTGAAAAGATCTTACACATAACCCTCTGCAAATCACCAAGTCAGCATTTCAATCATTTGTGAAAGCACATTGGAGTTTCCGCACTGATTTGACATGCTTATGTTGGCGTAGGACAGAGTTGATGAGTATGAATAAGCGACGTTGACCGAGTTTAGGGTTCAGTTTTTCGCACAGGCGACGAAAGTCGGGATTTTTATTCATTTATTTATTTATTTTTTTTTGGGCGACGTTGACCGAGTTTATTGGGGGTAACGCACGGTTTTTGCAAGGGTTTCAATTATTTTTTCGCACAGTTGCACTGGGTTTGTTATTTATTTTTTTTTATGTTTTTCTTTTATTTACTTCTTTCTTAACGATAACGACAGTATTGGCAGAAAAAATAAAATAAAATTCAATTTCACTATGGGAGCGAGAACAAAATGCGACCGAACAGCACAACAGTTGATTGACGAATACTAAGCAACGCAGCGTCGTCAAACTTCAAATTTTAGCTTTATAAGGTTAGTACTGCCCGCAATAGTCATTGTTTTAAACAAAATCCGCCAACTATACGTCAGGGCGGGTACTTCTGAGACTACCCTCGTAAGAGACTTTGTCTACATTGGTTATCAATTTTATGAATAAAACGAAGAATTATGTTACTTTTACCAATCGCTGTTTCTTTGAGTAGCAAGGCGCTATCTAGGAAAACTAGGAGGACTCTATATCAGACCTTGATTATCTCATCCTACTTTATGGCGCTGAATCATTGAGATAGAGTCTATTGAAAGCGGATGAAAGTATCCTCAGTCGCTTCGAGAGAAAAATCCTTCGGAAAAGATTCAACGACGAACTATACTATATACAGTCACCGTGTCAGAAAACTACGCGTAATTTACTTGATATAACTAGGTTTTTTTTTTTTATGCATTTTATGTCTATAACTTAAATTACTCTTATATGCTAAACAAAAAAACGCTTAAAAATTAGCTTAATTAACTTAAAAATAATCTTATTGTAACTTACTGGCCCCATGCGGGCACTCTAAATTAAACATAATACTTAATCTATGTCTTTCGACGTAACTTACAGTCTAATTTTATTTTTATTTTAACATTAATTTGAACTAAGAAAATGAAAGAAAAACTTAGTGTCTGGACTTTTTTTTTTTATCTATAAAATCTTAAAACTAAAACCTTATAGACTACCTTAAAAAAAAATCTTAAACTACTTAACCTACTTACGTCTAATACATACACATACATATATACATATATATATACATAATACCTATATACGTAATATATAAGCATATGTATATATACATTTTTTTTTTTTTTTTTGTGTTTTTGTATATTTTTTTCCTTAACACCCAACTTAAACCTACCTAGAACTATGTAAGCCGACCATGGCTAAAAAAATTTGGTTGGCCCACCTTGCTTCACATGAAGCTAATTATCACTGGAGGAGTTCGACGACGAAGCATCCTCCCCTTCAACAAGCCACCAAAATTGTTGGTGCTGCCGAGCAACATCCCTCATGTCGCGACTCCCTATCGCCCTACTGAACCGGAGACGCTCCGCACTGCCCTGTGCGACGTCTCTGTCGTAGTTGAGTCGCCTGCACGCAGCTGTTCGAGCGACGTGGAAGATTAGCGGCACCGCTAATCTGTCCTGGATCAGACCTTTGCTATCTAGGTAGAGGAACGCTTCTGGAGGAATAAAGCCGTCAAAGCGAACTCTCTCGTGATACATATAATTGGGGTAGTAAGCCCCGGAGATCAGGTTGTTCGATGGGGCCATTGCTATCGCAATGTGCCCTCGAGTCAACTTAATGACGAAATTATCCACTCTTATTAGATTCGCCCTATTGTATAAGACCTCATTGGGATAGAATTTTATGTACTGAGACTCTGATGTTCTGCATAAGCGAATACAAGTCCTAAGACAAGCCCTCTCAAATACCCGAATCTTTTCCAATAAACTTGCTCTCACGTTGAACCACACGGGACATCCAAATACAAGCATGGGCCTGATAAGGGCCATGTAACAGATTACCTTCACCCTCGCATCGAGTTGGCTGTTATAAAACAGTCTCTTTGTAAGGGCAAAAGCACCTCTGGCTCTGGCCAGAGCAACATCTATATGTTAGTTAAAATACAGAAATTGATCTAGCCAGATCCCAAGGTATCTGACTACATTTCGACAAGCAAGTGGCTGCCCTTGCTGTCCCACGATCGAGAACTTTCGCCAATTCTTTCTGGTATCCCTAGAGGCCCCAGACAAAGGCGTCCTAAACAGAATGGTTTCCGACTTCTGAAAGTTGATTTTCAACTTCCAGTCATCGCAATATCGCTTAATTTTGTCGAAGTCACGCTGCAAAAGCATATTAATGACCTCAATCTTTGGGCCTGATCTGTACGCGATTATGTCGTCTGCGTACGCTATGGCATGGTGAAGTGAACCTATCAGATCACTCGTGTAAATGTTGAATAGGATCGGCGAATTTACCGCACCTTGTTGCAGACCGTTTTTAATGTTAAATGTTCCAGCAGAAGTCACATCGCCATTCTTCACGATGAACTGTCTACTGGAGAGCATATCGAAGAGAATATACAGAAGTGGTTTACTAATGCCCAACCTGTCCAGCTTAAAAAAGAGTCCTTCTAATCATACGGTATCGAAGGCCTTCTCCAAGTCAATCAGGCAGGCACCAGTGCACTGGTTCTTGCTTTTGTTCCATTGGATATCAGAAACCAGTTTCGACGCAGCGTGAATGATATCATGCCCCGCCTTGAAACCGAATTGATTATCCGGAACTATATGTTTGTCCTCGACCCACTTAGTCAGGACTCTATTGATAACATTTTCGAACACCTTACTGATGTTTGGAAGAAGACTGATCGAGCGGAGATTCGCCGGATTGGAAGTGTCTTTATCCCTTTTGGGGATGGGATGTACCACCGCAGTTTTCCAATGCGCTGGATAATGTGCTGATATAACTGGGTCATTTGGAACGAATGGACACCTATGCTCCGGCCCGCAGAGTCGCCGAATCTAATCCGGAGGGACGAGGCAGTAGAGGAAGACCTTACTTCAGGTGGCGTAACCGACTGGAGAGGCTTGTTAGTTGAGGAAGTAACCAAGAGATTAACAGAATCATGTCTAGTTTTAGGATCCCTGCCAAACCCGTCAAATTATTGGGAATGACGACGGAAAAGGCTCGCTGCTCTGTAAAGTTGGAAAGCAATCTTGATATTACAGAATTGCTTTATACAATAGAATAGTTACAGACATTAAATATTAAACAATATAAATAGATATAAATGCCACTTCAAAACTAAATTATTTATAGTGGGGTGAACAATAATTCAATTAAATACTTAAAAAAGAATATAAACGAACAGGGAGCTTTAGAGCTTATACAAAAACTAAAAATCAAACAATGTAGGACAGCAAAACTTCAATATCAATATGATTAAATTCAAGGAGCCATATTTTCAATTTTTTTAAAAACGCGTTTAATGTTCTAATTCGTTGTATGTCTACAGGGAGTCTATTGAACAATTTGCAAGATACTGTACAAAAAACGTTTCTAGAGTGGGTGTACCACTCTTTTCGTACCGAAAAGGAGGTATTTCGACAACAGAACGGGGAATACTTTTTAAATTGTAAGTGTCAAAGTTTAGGCTTTGATTACATCCACCCCTTATAAAAAAGGTCTTTGAAACTTTAAAATAGAATAAATGCCTAACAGGCAGGATTTTTAAGGACCTAAACAGCACCATAGAATTTGATAAACGATGAGCATTATATATTCTTCGGACGGCATACTTTTGAAACACAATAAGTGCTTGATGATTGGTGATGTTTTTAACAGCCTTTTCAAATATATATTTTAGATATTGAAGGTAACAAGAAAATCGATCTATAATTATTTTTATCCATTTTGTCACCTTTCTTTAAAAGTAGTACCACGTAAGCAGATTTTAATTTATCGGGAAGGTTTACGGTATTAACACTTAAATTAAAAAGGTGAGCTAAAACATCAACAACACTATAGGCGATATTCTTAAGAGTTATGTTAGAAATGTCATCATTACCACAAAATTTCGTGTTGTTAAGAGATTTTATCATACTTAATAATTCGAACCCAGTAATTTGTTTAAAAAAGAAACTTTCCTGCAGGACGCTCTCTCCCTGTTCCAACACAATGTTGGCAATATGAAGGACAATCACTATCAAACCACTTTTGCCCAATTGTTGAAAAAAAGTCATTGAATTTATTGGCTATTGTAAATGGATCAGTAATTTCAATACCTTCATTTCTCAAAACGATTGGGCTAAGGCTATTTGTAAAGTTGCCACTAATAAAGTCATTTATCACTTTTAATTATTCTCTAGGAACGGCATCAGATGGTCTGATGCCTTAAATAAGTAATTTATAAATTTATTTTGTAAATTATTTCAATAAATAAAATAAATAATAAATAATTCTTCTCTAGGATTACGTGGTAAACTAATCATTTTAGAGTGAAAATAACCATCGCGATACTTTCGAATTTCTCTGTTGATTTTCTGGCTCATTTTTTTTAAAACGACATTTAAGGCTGGAATTGAGTGGATGTTTGTAATACTCATTTAAAGTTTTTATAAATAATTCATACGCGCTAGACGCATTTGCGTTTGAATAGAATTCATCCCAATTCTCAAAACGCAGTAGATCATTCAACATACTCGTACCATATCATACCTAATCTTAGTCACAATAGACGCAAAATAATGCCTAATGCACTTCAATACTTTTAGACTACCAAGCACAATACCTGTCATGCAGTAGTCAGTTATGCGGAAATCAAATTTAACCCCTGAGCATTGATTTAACGACCAAACACATGATCGAGTCATGTATTGGATATTGGCCTAGGAGAATCATTAATGAAAGATGTTAACCCGTGTTCTGCTGTAAAATATTGGTACGAATCTGTAGCAGCGCTAGACGTTAACGAATCTAAATTGAAGTCGTCTAGAATGACGAGATTTTCTGTTTTCTCATTATTTAGAAAAATAGAACATTCGTCCAAAAATGATTGGGGAGGTAGTGAGTGAATCCTATAGACACAAGATGCGGTATATGATAATCGTCAACTTCACAACGAAAAAATCCATATTTCAGTGAAAAAATCAAATCCGGCAGGTACACAAACGTCTCAAGATTACACACTAACAAATCAAAGTTTTGCCGTAGACTACGTATATTTTGATGTACAGCAAAAAAAGAAATTGAATTGAAGATACTATCATGAATGCTCATCAATACTATCAACCCAACAACTACTACCAGGGTTGTTGCTCATAAGATCGAGGCGGTCGTTTAAATCAAATATATGTAATTACAAGGATTAATATTATACGAAAGATAAATTAGTCTTCCAATGCCTGCAGATCGTCAAACGATCTTATAACCGCAACCCTACCCCTATCTATATTTCTTATTAAAATTTGGGTGTTATGAAACCATATTTGTACTTTTTTTCATTTTTACATTTGTTTGCTTCCATGAATAGAGCTCTTGTGTGACCATGTAGTGAAACAATCAATAATAAAAATTCTAATCTTTTTACCCACAACAAAGAACGACGAGTTTAATTTCTTAATTGCATCTTCTTACTCTCCATTACCTCTTTTTTCACATCTTGTGAAGAGAGATGAACGCATAAAACTTCGATGGGTTGTTGGTTGTTATGTACATTGTTGCTAGAGTTCCTTTTAGAGATGCGTTTTACGTAGCATTGTTAAACATTTGAGGTTGGAATAGAGACATCCAATGCGTCACAGAAAAAAACATTATTCTGCATTCACATTGTTGATACCAGGACACCAACTATCTCTATTAAAAGATTTTCCAATAGGGACTTGACGACTTTGAATTTAATTTGTGAACGCACTCTTTCACTAATCATCAAACTGTCACTCTGAATTTATTCAGTAAACTCAACATTTTACACGAAGGAGCAACGTCTGCAAATTATAAAAATGTTCTACCGAAATTCGGAGTCGGTGACTGCACCTTTAAGAGCGTTAACTCAAATTTTCGATCGTAATTCTCGCCCTAGTAGACAGGCAATAACAAGTTTAGGGCAAACATTTGAGTCTACATATTCGTTGTGTGATGTTATTTGTCAGTGAGACAATGGGTTGGTCGAAGTGTAGAAAATGCCGCTGCCAACACGCCGACGACGTTGGAAGAGCTCAGAGCCAACATTGAACGCGAAATAGCGGCCGTTTCGGCTGAAATGTGTGGCCGAGTCGTTGAAAATTGGGTCCAACGAATCGACCGCTGCAAACGTGCCCGCGGTGGCTATATGAACGAAGTCGAGTTCCATTCATAAATGTTTTGATTTTACTTTAAGCCGATAATAAAGTTTCTGAAATATCTCATATGGTTTGCGTTTTATTTAAAAAAAAATTGTCAAGTCCTTATTGGAAAACCCTATACATTCTCCAGTTTCGTTTGCACTCAAGAGAAGTAACCTTGAGTTGCAGTACTACGTTTACTTCTCTCAGCTATTGGACTGTGTTGAAGAAATCACTGTTGATTTTTTTCAAGCAAAGAATTTCTTTGAGCATTTGCAAGGTTATTGAACTACTGGCCAACAACACGATCAGCTGTATTTGTGGCCAGTACCGCTTGCTGAACTTCTGCTGGATCATTATCATTCCGTAGCGTGAGTGTTGTTTGCTAATTACGGTTTGACCGATGTTTAGTCGCTGCTGCTGCTCCCGCTTTTCTGTTTATTGGAGAATTGAATGTAGTTCGGTTGGAGATTTTGTTGTTGTAACTGTCGGTGTTATTGTTGCACTTTGTAAGTGGAGAGTTTTCCGACGAAGACCACTGCACTTGTCGCATGGATAATTCACTTTGTGTGTGTGCATGTACTCAGTGTCGGATGGGTTAATATTAACACACGAACAATGAAAATACATGCTACAGTGATTTTAACTGCGATTCTAAACAAAGCGCTTTATTTTTTTATTACAATATGAACAGTGTATTTTAAGAAAATGATTTTAAATGAAACAAGACTTTTTAAAACAAAAGGTGTGCACCCACAACACTCAAAGTTAACACGTCCTTTCACGTACACGACCGATATAAGTACATCTAAAGGCCAACAACTGGAAGCGGTTGGCTTCCATTTGAAGAGGTTTTTAAGATGAGCCCTATTTTCACCCATTACTTGGCGCCATTCACATAGATAACATTATACGAAGAGTTCGAGCTTAATGTGAATCGCAAAATATGGAAGCTATAGTTGGTTTGCTGTCTCCGTTAGTTTGCGTCCAACGACATTCATTGGGATACTGCCTCAAGGTTGTCAATCACATAGTTAAGCTAAGACCGAACTTTCCTGGGCTTTGAAACCCCATGTGGCAATAGAATATATTGTTACCTCAAATTGGATTCTGGAACCCTATTACTACTATCACTTGGGCTTCATGTAATTTGGAACTGGTAGCCAGTATTTCAAAAACGACTGTTATTTGAGGGACAAAAAAGAACCACTAATCTGCAAATACTATCAATTTATACGATAACAGGAAGATTGCGTCTAACATCTCAAGGTCTATCATCCTAATAAACCTTCATTTAGCACAATTCCAGAACCTTAAGTTCTTTGATTTAAATAACAGTAGGAAATTATATTCTATCCAGGATCACTTCCAAAAAAATAATTATCTGAAAGAAACCTGTTATGCGAAAGTAATCTCGGTTATTAAATATGCAAATTGTGGACTATATTTGATGGTCAGTTGGAAGAGAGGCAAATAAATTAAACAACTTTCTTCTTCTTCATAATTGAATAGTAAAAATTGACAAAAGATTAAAATAACGCTGCCAAGTTAAGTTAAAGTGGAAACAAAACCAGTTCCCCAAATCAGCAATACGTAAGAAAAGTTAGAAAAAAAGTTACACGCTGTAGATAAATGAGATTATAAGAACTAACACTGAAACAGGGCACGCCAAGGCTTGTGCATTGAACCAACTAAAATCGAGCCAACGAACAAACTTTCCTTGTCCGACAATTTAATTAGCGTCCGATCCGCTTTCCTTCAATTAGCGACTTCTTGAACTCTGCTCACAGAAGTCAAAGAAATGAGAGAGAATTGTTGAAAAAAAAGGAAAAACTGAGCGCAGAAAAAAAGCACCAACGAAAAGAAAGGATTCGACATAACTCGATAATCAAAATCTAGTTAAAGCGCTTGCAGGAAGTGGAAAATACGGAATAGGAAAAATACATCTCGACGAGGAGGGGCGAACTTGTGATTCAAGGAATTAACTAAACATCTGTTCAATTAGTGCCGCCAGAAAGGAAACTGAAGTCAGCTTGGAGGTTCTCCTTCCGGTTTCACTTTGTGTGCTTCCTTTGCGAGAAGGTTCTGTCACTTACGGGTATTAACTGGGTATTAACTCTGTGAATGTCAGGATCTAATTGTAATTAAATTCAAATTAAAGCCTTTTAATCCAGTAAGGGCTATCGATAAACTCTATGTCACCATGTTGAGGGAGTGTAAGTAATCGACAAATCCCTGTCTTTAATGTGTGATTGCACTCATTCAAATTACATAAACGTGAAAAAGCTCTCTTAAACAGTGTGACCAGAATTGAACCTAATATTTCCCTCTTCGAATATCCCACTAGGGCACTGTTTTAGTAAAAAAAAAAAAGGAAACCTTATCCTATGACGATAAACAAGTTGGACTCATTTTTCATATATTATGTTAAACCGGCCACACTGGCGGATTTTCCCAAAAATATGGCCAAATTATTTTTTATGTTTTACGAGTATATAAATATAATTAATGCCTTTATTCATCAGATTAAACAATCATAAATACAAAAGAAAGTTTTAATGATATGTAGGTGTTTTTTTTTTTTTTAATTTAAAGTTGAAGAAAAAACTTACAATAGCAGTTAAAGTAAAGAAAAAAAGAGAAATGTGAGAAACTTTTATTGTTACCGCGCGGTTATGATATTTCGGCTTCCATATGATGTTCGTTCATGGGCAATGGACAAAGTTTAGTGATGAGACGTTTGAACTCTCCTTGCTGTCTTTTTATCTTGACTACTCGGGTTATGTTATGTTATGGAGACCTACATTCGACCTAGATTCCATCTAAAAGGTGGTAAGCGGTCATCTTTTAGTAACACCAAATCTACTATCCTTAGCTGTGGTTGTGGTTTCAGCCATTTCGGTCGCTGCTGCAGACGTTTTAGGTACTTCCGCTGTCATTTTTTCCAAGATACCTTGCTTTCTGGACTGCTTTCCATCGGGCGATGTATCCTTGTTTGCCTATAGTAAGGTCTGGTTCTGGTAAGTGAACATTGCTTCTCCGATTAACAAGTGGGCTGGAGCTAGCATTTGGAAGTCGTCGGGATCCTCTGATAAAGAAGAAAGGGGTCTCGAATTGAGACACGCTCCAATTTGGGTTATATGTGAGAGTTCTGTTCCCAACAATCCTTCCGAAGTGATGCTTTAGACTCTTAACTCCCGCTTCCCATAAGCCTTCGAAGTGGGGAGAAGCGGGAGGAATGAAATTGCACTTCGTTCCTTCTGAAGCTAAAACATCCCCAATGTTATTTCAATCATGCGCAGTCTCCTTCATGAGGCGAAGCAGTTCCGCTTCAGCCCCCACAAAATGGGTAGTGTAAAAAGGCTTAGGTAGACAGATCACTTACGGCTTCCAAATGTATGGCCTTGGTGGCTAGACAGACAAATACCGTCAAATAACCCTTATAGCATTTAGCTCCGCGACCATTCCATGCCCGTATAGTTATGGGCCCTGCGTAGTCTACACCCGTGTGTAAAAAAGGCCTTGATATCTTGACCCTGGGTGCAGGTAATTCTCCCATCAGTTGGTTGGCTGTCTTGCTTCGGAACCTAAAACAGACGGTGCAGCTATGGAGGTATTTTTCAACAGCTCTTTTGGTTGAAAATGTCCAGCACCTTGTACGTAAGTTGCTCATCATCTGCTGGATTCCTCCGTGCAACGTACTTTGATGTGTATCTCGGATGATGAGCGTCGTAAGATGGTGTTTCTTTTCGCTTCTAAGATGATGGGATGCTGAAGTCTTCCAACTACTCTAATAATGCCTGCTTCGTCCACAAATGGATTCAAAGGCCCATACCTCTGGACTTAGGGATCCCTTCCGGAAACATCTACTGCTGGGCACATCGATCAACGGTTTTTGATGATTTGGCGATGAGAAGATGTGTGTGAATCTTACCCTTCTCATCCTTACCAAAGATAGACTGCTGCTCCATATGCACACGGTTCGACCTACCGTCTGTCTGAACCCACTTTGGCAGGCGTATTTCGTTGATGATTCTTAATTCCTCGGGAGTTCCATTCTTGCAGGATATCGTCCTCAAAGGGTTCATCCCACGATGTTTTGCGGATCCAAAGCAGCTGCATGACATATTTCGCCTTAACGATACAAGGTGAGATCCATCCCAAATAATCAAATAAATACGCAATCGTTGAAAGTATGAAGCTCTTCGTTGGTTGGGAATTACTTGGTGGAGTGCAGCGGAAAGAAAAGTGGTCGGCAATGGGAAACCATTGAATACTGAGTATTTTTAATCTGTCAGAATCCTCGGATGGTCCGGAAAATGTCAACTCGCGGTCTTGTCCTGGAACTTTCCTGAGCAGTTTTTTTGTGTTGGACATCCATTTACCTAAACTGAAACCACACGTCTCCAGGACTGTCTTAACCTCGTTCCTTTTTCTTTCAACTTCAGATATCGTGTCTGCACCAGAGATGAGATTGTCCACATACATCTCTCCCCGAATCATCTTCGCTGCGTCTGGGTATTGAGCTTGTATGACGTCAGCTAACCTTTGGAGAGTGCGGATAGCCAGGTACTCTGCGGAAGCCGTGCCAATTGTCACAGTCTTGAGGCGATATACTTTCAGTGGCTCGTTTCGTAATTTGCGCTAAAAGATGAGTTGATGCATTGAGTCCTGCTCCGTTACCCATATTTGTCGGTAAATTTTTTCGATGTCTATTGTAATGTTGTGTTGCACTGTCGGGGCTACCCGGTCATTCAAGGAGACTCCGTTAGGTGTCTTAAAAGAAGCGTCGAAGAGCATCCTCATCTTGGTTGTAGAGCTGCCTTCGTAGTTGTGTGTTTGCCGCCAGACGCCTCTCGAGTCCTGTGAAGCGTTGTAAGGCACCCTCTTGTGACCTACCTAAGAGTGGGTGCACGTTACCCTTAAATGGCAACGCGACTTGGTAACGCCCATTATCCGTGCAGTCCTCAGCAGTCGTAACATTCTCGAATGGCAACTCTTCCAGTTCCCAAAATTTTCGAATTTGTGCATCAAAATCTCCTGTTTGAAGGAAAGCTCTTATGGGTCGCGACTCTGCAGTTGCTCTTCCGAAAAGGATCTAACCTAACCTGCTTTTTTGAAGAACTGTTATGTCCTTTCTCATGAACCTAATCACGTCAGGCAACAGAATTTCTGAGAGCACGTCACTACTTAGCAACAGATCTACCTTGCCCGGCTTGTAGAAGTATGGATCTGCCAGCACAAAGCCAGTACGGGCCGGGAGATGCCCAGACAGCGACTTGAAGATGAAGGCATGCGTCGTTGTTGCAAAGGTTGAATGCTGCGACGATATTGCAATATCGACAACTCTCTTGCGTGTACCGCTGTTGACCATCCGAATACTTCAACGTTTGTGGACGTCGGCTTCAGGCGTCGCAGCTGTATGGCTGTCCAATAGAGCTCGGAAACATCTCTCCACACGACGTCCTTACGTTCACTGCCGATGTTGCCAATAAAATCTGAATGCTGGTCATTGAGTGGAACGCATTGACGGCTGCTCTTCAAGCGGCTGAAAATTTGAAGCACTGGCGTTCATTGACGATTTTAAAAGGTTATTTGACCCCCGGTTTGGATTGAGAGACCGTGATTGAGGGTTAGAAAATGGAGCGAGTGCGTATGAGTGCTTAGGCAATGCTCTGACGAATGTAGGGTAAGCAATTTCTGCAGAGGTCTCGCCTACCTACACACTGCACTTACGAATCGTGTGCTGAACCTGTCTACAATCCTTGCAGGCAAATTTGGCGGAGTTGGTTATTGAGTGGAACACATGTCGTTGTGATGTGTTTCTTGAACAGTCTGCAGATGATCTGGGTTGCTGACGTGTGCCAGCTTCTAAAGTACGAAACCTTGTATCCAGAAATTACTTGAATTCTGCAAAAGTTGGCAGTGCCTTGCTGTTTTCCTTGGATCCCAGCTTTTCCTTCTAAAGCTGCTGAGTTTTTGATGGCAGTTTTTGCAGCAGTACGAAGATAAGCACCACATCCCAGTACTCAACAAGCACCTTCAGGTTTGTCAGGCTATGGACAACCTCTGTCGACGTATAAAGTAGTTCTTTGATGGACTTCACTCGTTTGTGGGTCGCTGACGGCAGATTGAACAGGCACTTCAGCTGCGTGATGACGAGTAAGCATGTATGGTCGTACCTGTCAGCTACGATGCTTCAAGCCTCGGCGTTTTTGCTCTTTTCAAATCCCAGTTAAGCCAGGAGCCGTTCAGCTTCGCCAGATATCGTTAACTTCAATTTGTGTAATTTTTCAATTTCAGATAGCGCTGGGTTGTGGTGGATCCACGAGACGAACAGATCGTGAAGGCCTCGCTACGTCTCATAAGTTCCCGAGAAAACTGGCAAATTTGTTTTCGGCAGCTTGATTTCCACCCTCCTGAATGTGGTCGCCGTGGTTTGCTGTTCTCCAGCCTGGATTTTATCAACGACATCTAATAAGATGGTACGATAGTCGAAGTAATTCTCCTTTATCTTTTCGAAGATGTCCTCTACTTAAAGGTTTTCGGAATCATCGTCCCTAAGTTGACCCTGAAATTGTGTAGTGGCTGATTTCATAGGCTTTTCTAAAAGTGACAGACGACCTGCCAACTAATGCGAGGTACGCTTACTTTGGCCGCCTTACTAAAATTGACAATGTTCTTTTCCAGTTGTTTTAACGTACTCGACAACACACCCTTATTCTTTTTTCCGGAATAGAATGAACTTTATTTATTATAATTGTGTTTATTTACAGTTTAAGCAAGGGATAAATGATCTGCTAACTCGTTTGCTTCGCGTCCAAGTCCGAGTCAGTGGCGAATTCTGAAACCCTGAAATTGACGTCTGGGTTGAATGGATGTTTTAAATCTTCCTTGTAATCCTCAGCTCACTTTAATAATATTTTTAAATTGCACACACTTCACACTATCTATTGTCTCTAATGTGGATTAAAATACGCGCACACACTGTGTTATATAAAAAACCCGGTTCGTTAGGAACAATGTTGGACGCTTGTCTGGGGGTTAGCCAGTTGAAGTGTGAAATACTCTCACTGTTATAGACACAAAAGTGTTTTGTAAGAAAACCCCGATTTATTCAACGATATAATAGAAATTAATTTATTGAAAGTAAAAACTGTCTCTAGGTGAGGTGAAAAGTAACCTCCTTAGGAATGAAAATTTTTTTTTTAAATCTTTTTTTATTTTATTTAATATAGTCCCCTTTTAGCTTGATACACTTATTCCAGAGATTTTCCAACTTTTTGATCCCGTCCGAAAAGTAATTTTCCGAAAGGTCTGCAAAATACTCCTCTGCGGTGTCGATGATTTCCTCGCGTGATCTGAATTTTTTATTGATGAGCCATCTTTTGAGGTTTGGTAAGAGATAATAGTCCGAGGGAGCCAAATCGAGCAAATACGGTGGATGCGACAGCAATTGTAGTCGTAAGTCATTGATTTTAGCCTTGGTTGCGATGCTCTTGTGCGCCGGCGCATTGTCTTGCAAAAACAAAATTTTTTTCCGCTTCATGTGAGGCCGTTTTGCAGCGATTTCGGCCTTCAATCGCTCCAATAATGCACAGTAATACTTGCTGTTGATGGTTTTTCCTTTTTCGAGGTAGTCGACGAAGAGTACTCGTATGCTATGACAATTCCAGAAAACCGACGCCATAACCTTTCCGACACATCGAGCCTCCCTCGGCCGCTTCGGAGCACTCGTGCCGGCTTCAGTCCATTGCCGGGCACTCATTCTATTCTCTGATGTGTAATAGTGGATCCAGGTTTCATCAACAGTTACCAATCGACGCCAAAAGTCCGCCCGCTTCCGCATCAGCAAGTCCAAACACTTTTTCGAATTGCTCTCACATTCGTGTTTTTGGTCAGGAGTGAGCATGCGCGGCACCCAGCGGCAGGATAACTCTTTCACATGCAGAATATTGCCAAAATATGGCGTGTGTGCTCAGTACTAATCTTTGTGGTATCTGCCAGCTCGCGCACCTTCACTTTCCGGTCAGCCAACACCATTTCATGTATTTTTTTGACATTGTCCTCTGTAACCGCATCGGATGGCCTGCCGCTGCGGACTTGATCCGTAGCGGAGTTGGGGCCACCACAAAACTCTCGAAACCAATATTTGACGGTATAATCTGACGGAGCATTAGCCCCATAATATTTATCCAACTTTCCTTTTGTTTCCTTCGCCGTTTTGCCTCTCAAAAATAATGTTTTATGAGAGAACGAAAATCGTTTCTGTCCATACTCAACATGATGCCAAACACGTCAACAACAATCAGCTGTCAAAACAAAACTAAAGACAGTATCGCACTGAAATTTGGCATGTCTGCCTAAATATGAACAGACTTCAAGGCACCATAACCTTTTTTGCAGTAGCAGCGCATTCTGGCGGTCAAGGAGGTTACTTTTCATCCCACCTACTCGTAGTTCTTCTTTTTCTATATTATATTTGAAGTTGATTTGACATTTAATGCATGACGTGGCATTGTTGATCAATATATGACGTCATGACTGGTCGACTTCGTACAAAAATAAACAAATTTTAGCAAAATTTATTTAAATAAATGAACACATTTTTTTTTTAGTTGACCTCGTTTTCGTAACTAATGAACCTCTCTTTCTTCGACTTCTGGTTCTTGTAAAAAACAGAAAACTTCAGGAGAATATGATTTTTTTTTTTTTTCTGGAAAAAGTTTTCTAATACGGCAGGCTCTTCCAATAGGGACTTCCGAACTTTGACAGAACTATGACGACCATATTGTTGAAGCTACATCTGTTAATTTGGCTGTCATTTATTCAGTCAGTTTCGCCAAATCACCATGGATGGGCATAGCGTTCAACAAAAGTTCAAATGATAAAATGGTTTTATCAAAATGGGTGTTCTGTTCGGGCAACATTCTGCGCGCTTCGCCCATTTTACTGTCGCCATAATCTTCCTACCGAGAGAACTATTCGCAGTGTGGTGGATAAATTGTAATCCACATCTGTACGTCGACGAAACGCACTATCTGTGTGTAGGAGAATCCGGTTTTCGCAGACCACTGTACAAAATTCAACTGACCCAGGAACTGAAAGTAAACGATCGTTGACAACGACGTCTGTTCGCTGAATGGGCTCGGGAGCAGTTGGTAACTGACCCGAATTTTCATCTAAAAATCATCTTCAGCGGTGAGGCCCATTTCTGGATGAATGGGTACGTCAACAAACAAAACCAAATCAAAAGTCACTGTTTGGTGTGGATTTTGGGCGAGCACTATAGGTTGATGATTACCAACTTCTTTTGCCCTGAATTGGATGATATGGACACCAATGACATGTGGTTTCAACAGGACGGCGCTACGTACCACACAGCTCACGCCACATTGGAAAATCTGCACCAGCGCTTCGAGGGCATGGTCATCTCACGTGGAGGTGCTGTGAACTGGCCACCGAGATCATGCGATTTGACCCCCCGATTTTTTCTTGTGGGGTTTTCTGAAGTCACAGGTGTATGCGAATAAGCCGCAAACTACAGTGGTCCTCAAAAACAACATAACCCCAGCCATCGGTCAGATTCAGCCTGATTTATGTACCAGAGTCATGGAAAATTGGACATTTCGGATACGTGCCCCCCAGAGAAGCCGCGGCGGACATTTGAACGATATTATATTCCATACATAATGGCATCGATAGGCCTTTCAAACGAATAAAAAAAAACTTTGTTTTATTTAAATTTTTAGATAGGAAGATAGAAATTTAAAGATGGGAAGCGCTTAATGAAAGACCCTTTACTTATGTAAGGATATGAAGAAATCAAAATTATGAAAAATGTCTTCCTTGCATTGAAAATTTTCTTGAAAGCATTCCCGAAATCGCTTTATGACCTTATTTCTTTTCTTTTTTTTTGAAATAGCGCTGGTTGAAATATTTGCATACAATGCAGGCGAAGGAAAATTAGGGAAGGGAAAATTATAGGTTTCCCAGTCCTATTCTGATCTAGATGACGTAGCAGTGAGCAGACACCATCCAAGTTTTGGAGGTCTTTAGGTTACCATTGTCCAATATTTAGAGAGAATATAAGTTTGTTGCTTGGCTCGTCAAACTATTGCTGGGATATTGGAATTTCATTTGCCAGTTTAGGATGGACGATCAGAACATGAACTGTAAGTATCGGTGGTTAGAGTAGTGGAACGCTTTCTAGTACTGTATATATAAAAAACGATTATTTGGTTTAGTTTGTTTAGAGTTTGCTGTTATATATTCTTTCTTAAAGCTCTTCACCGCAAATGAGGCTAAAAGTCGCTTGAAGAATCCTGTCGAGGATATCTGTATTTGTTAATAATAATATCACGCCATAGAGAGTGTATAAGGATCATATTTAAATTGTTTTCCTGGCCAAAAATAAAAATTCCGAACATTGTTCCTGAATCTTGTTTTACTGACGGTCATCAGAAAATTGCTTTAATTCTCCTCCCTGGCATGTAATCCCTGTTAACGTTTTGTTAAGGTTGTTTAATTTCCACGAATTTAAGGTCCAAAACAGCATTATTGCAATGATTTAGGGTAGTCCTATATACCAAAGGATGATTGTTTATTCGATATAGTAGGTCAGCTGATTGGGTGGCTAGTCCATTTAGGTGCCTTTTAATTAAGAGATCTCATATGATTGCACGAGAAATGGACGTAGAGTTCGGATTCCAAGGAGTGATTTGGAAGGTGCTGCAACCTTTAGAAGTGCGCACCATTTAGAGTATGAAAAGCGGGTAGTGCTTTGGTAATATTCATTTTACCGGAAGGTAAAAAGTTCTTGCTTGACGACGCAATTTGGTGGATTGTTAGCAGATCTGAGCATTCCGGTATAATTGACGATACGTTTCTGCTGTGTAATATATTAATTAAGGTCTTGTTGCCAAGTGCGTTAATCCATTAAGTCTTTTTTTTTTTTGTTTTATATAATTTACGCGCGCTCAGGGGATATAAGCACTCTTAAAAAGCTTGCATACAGCGCGGGCGAAGGGAATGAAAGAAAGATAGGTACCGATGTGCGTTGTTTTAAATGTCTGAATGTTATAATAACTAGGAAATAGAGCGCTCGGCAGGGCATTCCACAAGCGAGTTGTTCGGCTTAGAAATGAATCACGATATTTCAAAATACGTCCGAAAGTGGGCTTGTATACTGATGAGCATTCATAGTGAGACGGGTGTGAATGCTATTGGCGATATCAATGGAGCATTGATGGTGGAAAGAGCGATAAAACAAAGTGAAACACGAGATATTTCGTCGTGTCAATTGACTGACTAATATTAGTATCATCTATGAATTTTATCGCACAGTTTTGAATCCTATCTGGCAGGAGAAGAGATGTTTTAAGAGCATCTGACCGGATGTGTGCATTGTACTCCAATTTTGGGCGGATGAATGCATCATACATTGAGGTCAGCTCAGAAGGGAAAAAGAATTTAGTACATCGTTTGAGGAAACTTAGACATTTCGCAGCATTTTTGGCGACATCGAATATGTGATCATTCCAACGTATGTTGTCATTGACACACATACCGAGAATGGAAAGTTTTTCGGTTTCGACGATGGATGGGTATTTAAATTTCGCTTTAACGACAGCAGACAGCATTGTGTTTTGAAGCATTAAATTCCACTCTGTTGATAGTCCCCCAATTGGTTATGCTGTTGATATCGGAATTTAATGAGCTTAGCATACGCTGCCGTTCTCGTTCTACAGCCGAAGAGTAGGGCCGTGAGTCCTGAAACGAATATGAAAAGCAGAGAGTACTGTCATCAGCAAAGGAATATATTGGATTAGAAGTGGCAGACAGGAGATAATTGATAAAAATTAAAAAGAGTGTCGGAGACAGAACTTAGCCCTGGGGCACATCAGCATTTATTTTGTGAATATCAGACTTGAAACCACCCAAGACAAGTTGAGTTAAACGTTCCCGAAACGTAGTTTCTAATTCATTGAAGAAGAGAGTCGCCGGTCCCACGATCCCCAAAATGCACGCATTTTCAATAAAAGGGCCTGATGTCAAACTCCTATCAATATCAATAACAAGTGCAACTAATATATCTTGCTTTCCCGAGATTGACGTACGCTTTGGTTCCACTTTTCAATGAGACATGCCATCAAATCACCAACGGACCCATTGCTACGAAAACCGTACTGCCGGTTATTGAGAAGTTTTCTCGTTTCGAGATATTTCATGAGCTGACAGTTTTTCACCGTTTCCATGACCTCGGAAAGAAGTAACGTAAGTGCAATGGGTCTGTAGGAGGAGAGAGAAGTAGATTCGCCTTTTTTAGGGGCGGACTGCACAAATGCTGTTTTCCAGTAGTAGGATTGATGAAAAATCTTAGGTAGTTTCTTTGACTGCGTTGAAGAACACCTTCAGAAGAAGGGGAGTTATACCTTTTGTATCAGAGGATTTATGTATATTCAGATCCTTAAGAACTCTTGCTACTACACGAGTGCGAAAGTGAATTCGTCCCATTGAGGATTCGATGCAGTCAAGTGTAGGCGGAGACAAAGCACAATCTGGAAGTATTGAGCTGGCAGCAAAAGGTGCAGAAAGCAGATTGGCCTTATGCAAAAACCTGACTGCTGGAATGTCATTGTAAATGAGCGTTGGGATGGAGGATGAGGCAGAATTTCTAATGTTTTTGGCGAAAGACCAACAATTTTTACTACCATGGGACGTTTGTAGTATTTTTTGCCTCAGTTTTTGGTTATATTGAAATTTCATACGTTTTAGAAAGACGCTGCAGTTATTTCTAGCTCGTTTGAATTTTTTTCGGTTTTCCTCTGTCGGGACCGAAAAAATATTTTTCTCTAACCTTGATAGCCTCTTTACAGCTCGAGTCGTATCATGCTCTTTCTTTTGGTTTGATGCTTTTCATCCGTTGAGGGATAGAGGTTCTCATTCCAAAGAGAATAGTGTCTGTGATCACATCAGCAGCGCCATCCACGTCGTAATCGAGGAAATATAACGACCACCTAAAATTCCTAAAGAAGGTGTTAAGTCAACTCCAATTGGCTTACTCCTATTTTTCCAACGGTTCTTTTAGGAATCTTTTCTCTAACTGTGCTTGGTGTACGATAAATTAGTTGATATGACACAATGGTCCGACCAACCGATAGGGGAGGTCACATCAATTTTTTATTTTTTTTTTAAGAACTTAACACTCAAGTGGGTATTATTACACTTAAAATGACTGAGCATTAATTCGTCTTACGTGAATTAAGGTGCCTGAAAATGTCTTTCGGGCTAGGCTGGGATTCGAACACCGAACCTTCCGATTTGGAAGCAAATACATTACCACTTGTGCCACGGCCACCCACTGGTGTACTTATCAGGGTGAGAAGTTAAAAAACAAGTCCAGGGTGTTGGCGGTATGACTATTAACGTCCGGTATTCATGTGGGCTCGTTTACAAGCTGCGTTAAGTTGTTTTCAGCAGCGAAGGTCACAACACACCGTTTTTGTCTGTCCAGAATGTCGAAGCCACGATTTTGGTATGAAGATACAGGGATACAATTCTTTTCATATAAAGACAGACAGTGCATCAAACTCGTTAAAAGTGGAATTGCTGTCCAATTTGGCGCTTCTGTAAATAAAACAGTAGTGGCTCATTTATATACGGAGATGGAATTTTAACCACATGAAATTGAATTCCGGATTGGAACATGGATCACATTATGGTAGAGTTTGGTAAGTTACATCACTACGCACTTAAATGGTGAGACCGCGGTAACAGAAAAATAATGGCACTAGTTCGTAGCAAGGTAGCTACGATCTGCGAGTTTTTGGCAGGGATCTACCTGTGTTTCACTAAGTGCCAAAACTGCTAGTCTGTACTCAGAGACATGAAAGAACGCAGAAAAGTGATTACTTTTTAGCCCGCGTATATTGTCTACGTCCACCCTGAATTCTCTACTCATAATCACAAACAAACACAGTAAACACTGACACCGACGATACTAAGCAGGACTACGAAGTGAATATTCTGTTGTTAGTTTACCGCTATCCATCAGTTGTTACATACACTCCGCTTCAACTGAATAGGTAACATTTTGCAAAAGTTTGTGTTTCATTATTTTCAAATAATGTGCATGAATTTAATAGTTCAAGCTGGTAACGGTTTGTTTATAATGTTGAGAAAAGAAATTTGAAAGAACAATTCAGAAAGCACAGTTATTTTTTCTCTGGCTCTCTTGCAAGGTATTTCATATGGAAAAAATCCATCAGTTTTTTTCGTCAACTGAATAGGTACACAGAATGAAATGAAAGAATGAAACAAAAAATAGTAGGTGGAATAAATGAAACAAATTTGTTTTTACAAGAGCATTTTATTTGTTGACTCTAGTAGTGAGTACTGTCACCTTTGTTCATCCTCCATCATAATCACTTCACAAATTCGGTCCGGCATGGAATCGTAAAGTGCCTTCAAGAAATTTAACGAAATTTCTCTCCAGGCTAATTTAATAACTGCAATGAGTGATACTCTGTCTTCAAACTGGAGACTAGATTCGTACACTTTTCGGACTAACCATCCCCATACGTTTTCCGTAATATTTAGGTCCGGTGAGTAGGGTGGCCAGTGAAGCAATCCTACATTTTGTTCCCTTATCCAAATTTTAACCATCCGCGCCGTATGAATGGGTGCGTTGTCCTGCTGGAAATTCATATTAATGAGTCAAGAACTATTACAAAATTTCGGAAAATTCCTTTCCAATATTTCTCTATAAGTTGTTTCATCTGGTCCATCAAAATTTAACTTTTTTTCATCTGAGAAAACCACGCAACGCCAAGCCATATGATACCTCGAAAATTCCAACATTTCAACCCCATACGCTTTCGCCGAGAGTTTAATTGTGGCTTCTTTTGAAGTTTCAGACGTTTTAGATGATTGGTACAATTAATTACTCTTCTAACTGTCGAAACACTAGCATTAACTTTATTTTCGCAGCTGAGTCAGAAGAATTAGAAGCACATCGCAAAATTGCTCTTCTATCGGCCATTAAAACTTCGATCAATTTCTTTAGCTATAGCACGCTCGGTTGGTCCTCTGTAGTAACTCAATGTGAGCTTCTTCAATATTGTTAAAGGATTCTGCTTTACCCATTTAAATTTAAATTTGCATAATTATTTTCACTTAGGTCACTTCAACAGTTGCTTAAATGTGTTACGGCAAAATGCCATCACCATGCCGTGTAGCAGCCGTCCACTACCACTGCAACTCACGGCGTCCGTACGGCGACCGATAACTCAGTGATGTACATAACCAAATGAGCGCTTTTACATTTACCGGTCTTAAATCGTACGGTCAGTTGCCTTCAAGCCAGTGCAGTTGCGGTTTGGTTAATTCTATTTATTGGTTATTTAAATAATAATGGAAGCTATTGATAACGAAGTGTTGATTACACGTGTGGAAGCCAGATCTATGCTGTGGGATAAATTTGTGGACACCTACAAGGATCGAAATGCTACAAAAGACGCCTGAAATGAAGTTTGCATAGAACTACGCCCAGAGTTTGAGGCTCTTGATGCCAAGGATAGAAATGCGTTTGGTAAGAATTTTAAATAATATTATTAGTTAGATATGTATAGGTATGTAGGTACTTAATTTATTTTTTTTAAAAATACAATTAGTGTACAAAAAACTCTTTGTTTAATGCTTAGTTTCGGTTAGCTACAGTACAGATGAATTTAAATTTATATTTTTGCCATTTGCCATGGAACACTTCCGACGGCAGAAACGAAATATTTAGAAAATACATTTCTCACGTTGTTTGCAGTCAGTCGTCCTCTTATGGTTCTGTCTTGTGGTAACTCTTCTAAACCTGTAATAGATATTGTATCTACATCATTATATCCATCTCTCTCGAGTATGAAATTATGTAATACGAATACAATGCAATCATTTACAATAATGTCAACATAGTCTGGTG
>CASBSA010000170.1:0-35024 GCA_949129095.1 Volucella bombylans
TCGTGCTTCGATATCTTCCTCTAAAAGCGGTGAACATTTATACCATCCTGTTTAATAATGCAATGAATAATGCACATTATCCAGCGTATTGGAAAACTGCGGTAGTACATCCCATCCCCGAAAGGGATAAAGACACTTCCAATCCGCCGAATCTCTGCTCGATCAGTCTTCTTCCAAACATCTGGAAGGTTTTCGAGAAGGTGATCAATAGAATCCTGAATAAGTGGGTTGAGGACAAAAATATAGTTCCGGATAATCAATTCTGTTTCAAGGCGGGGCATGATATCATGCTGCGTCTAAACTGGTTTCTGATACCCAATGGAACAAAGCCAAGAACCAGTGCACTGGTGCCTGCCTGATTGACTTGGAGAAAGCCTTCGATACCGTATGTTTAGAAGGACTCTTTTTCAAGCTGGACAGGTTGGGCACTAGTAAACCACTGCTGTATATTCTTTTTGATATGCACTCCAGTACACAGTTCATCGTGAAGAATGGCGATGTGACTTCTGCTGGAATATTTAACATTAAAAACGGTCTGCAACAGGGTGCGGTAAATTAGCCGATCCTATTCAACATTTACACGAGTGATCTGATAGGTTCACTTCACCATGCCATAGCGTACGCAGACAACATAATCGCGTACAGATCAGGTCCAAAGATTGAGGTAATTAATATACTTTTGCAACGTGACTTCGACAAAATTAAGCGATATTGCGCTTACTGGAAGTTGAAAATCAACTTTCAGAAGTCGGAAACCATTCTGTTTAGGACGCCTTTGTCTGGGGCCTCTAGGGATACCAGAAAGAATTGTCGAAATTTCTCGATCGTGGGGCAGCACGTGCAGCCACTTGCTTGTCGAAATGTAGTCAGATACCTTGGGATCTGACTAGATCAATTTCTGTATTTTAACAAACATATAGATGTAGCTCTGGCCAGAGCCAAAGGTGCTTTTGACCTTACAAAGAGACTGTTTTATAACAGCCAACTCGATGCGAGGGTGAAGGTAATCTGCTACATGGCCCTTATCAGGCCCATGCCTGTATTTGGATATCCCGTGTGGTTCAACATGAGAGCAAGTTTATTGGAAAAGATTCGGGTGTTTGAGAGGGCTTGTCTTAGGACTTGCCTTCGCTTATACAGAACACCAGAGTCTGAGTACATAAAATTCTATCCTAATGCGGTCTCATACAATAGGGCGAACCTAATAAGAGTGGACAATTTCGCCATTAAGTTGACTCGAAGGCACGTTGCAAGAGCAATGGCCTCATCGAACAATCTGATCTCCGGGGCTTACTACCCCAATTATATGTACCACGAGAGAGTTCGCTTAGACGTCTCTATTCCTCCAGAAGCGTTCCTCTATCTAGATAGCAAAGGTCTGATCTAGGACAGATTGGCGGTGTCGCTAATCTTCCACGCTACTCGAACAGCTGCGGACAGGCGACTCAATTACAACAGAGACGTCGCACATGGCAGAGCGGAGCGTCTCCGGTTCAGAAGGGCGGTAGCGAGTCGCGACATGAGGGATGTTGATCGGCATCACCAACACTCTTGGTGGCTTGTTGAAGGGGAGGACGCTTCGTCGTCGAACTCCTCCAGTGATGTTTAGCTTCATGTGAAACAAGGTAGGCCAGCCTAATTTTTTTAGCCATGGCCGGCTTACATAGTTTTAGTTAGGTTTAAGTTAGATTTTAAGAAAAAAAAAATATATAAAACCAAAAAGATAAATAAAAATATAAAATGAAAAAAAAAAAACATATATATATGAATATATGAAGTATATACATATTACGTATATATATATGCATGTAGATGTCAGTAGATTAAGATTTAGTTTTAGGTAGTATGTAGGCTTTTAGTTTTAAGTTTTATAATAAAATTAAAATAATCCATATACTAAGTTGTTAAACACGTTTTCTTAGTTAAAGCTGTAGTTAAGTCACTGTAGAATAAGAATAAAATCCGTCATAAACGTCGGAAGTGGTAATATTAAAGTGTAACGTTTAACTTAGAGTGCCTGCATGGGGCCAGTAAGTTAGTTTAAGATAATTTTAAGTTATTTAAGCTACTTTTTAAGCGTTTTTTGTCTAGCATGTAAGAGTAATTTAAGGTGTATAAATAAAAATGCATATAAACCGAACTGAACTGACTAAATAAGCCCCACAGAAAATAGTCAAGCGGCGTTAAATCGAACGAACGAGGCGGCCAATCGACTGGCCCACTTCTTGAAATAACACGCTCACCATACTTACAATTCAATGAATCGATTGTAGCGTGTGCTGTGTGGCTTGTGGCACCATCCTGTTGAAACCACATGTCGTCCAAGTCCATATCTTCCAATTCGGGTCAAAAATTATCGGTGATCATGGCGCGATAACGCTGACCATTCACAGAAACGTGACGATCGTTATTGTCGACGAAAAAATATATCCCAATAACGCCGCCGGCATGCAAACCGCACCAAACAGTTATTTTTTGTGGATGAAGTGCTGATTCATGAAGCACACGTGGATTTTCACCCGACTAATAACGCATATTTTGCTTATTGACGAACCCATTGAGCCAAAAATGAGCTTCGTCACTGAAGATGATTTTGCGATGAAATTCATCATCTTGGCGCATCTTCTCCAGAACCCAATCGGAGAACGTACGTCGCTTCAAATGGTCCATCGGCTTCAATTCTTGAGTCAGCTTGATCTTGTATGCGTGTAAACCAAGATGCTTACGCAAAATACGCCATAATGTGGTCTGAGCGATGCCCAATTCTTGATAACGCCGTGGAATTGACTGATTTGGATCGTTTGCTACGGACGCCTGAACGGCAGCGATATTTTCGACACTTGGACCAACCCATTGTCTCACTGACATGGCAACATCACACAACGAATATGTAGACTCAAATTTGTTCACTAAATTTGTTAATGCCTGTCTACTAGGGCGAGAATTACGACCGAAAATTGGAGTTAACGCTCTTAAAGTTGCAGTCACCGACTCCGAATTTCGGTAGAAAATTTTTATAATTTTCAGACGTTGCTCATTAGTGTACTTTATCATGATGAAAATATTGAGTTTACCGAACAAATTTACAGTGACAGTTTGATGATTAGTGAAACAGTGCGTTCACAAATTAAATTCAAAGTTGTCAAGACCCCATTGAAAAACCCGTCAATAAGCAAAATATGCGTTATTGGTCGGGTGAAAATCCACATGTGCTTCACGAATCACCACTTCATCCACAAAAAATAACTGTTTGGTGCGGTTTGCATGCCGGCGGCGTTATTGGGCCATATTTTTACGTTGACGATAACCATCCTCACGTTACTGCGAATGGTCAGCGTTATCGCACCATGATGATCGATTATTTTTGGACCGAATTGGAAGATATGGACTTGGACGACATGTAGTTTCAACAGGATGATGCCACAAGCCGCACAGCGCACGCTATTGAAGTTTTATTTGAAGAGTAAATATGGTGAGCGTGTTATTTTAAGAAGTGGGCCAGTAAATTGGCCGCCTCGTTCGTGCGATTTAACTCCACTTGACTATTTTCTGTGGGGCTACGTTAAGGCATTGGTTTATGCCAACACGCCGATGACGTTGGAAGAGCTCAGAGCCAACATTGAACGCGAAATAGCGGCCGTTTCGGCCGAAATGTGTGGCCGAGTCGTTGAAAATTGGGTCCAACGAATCGACCGTTGCAAACGTGCCCGCGGTTTCCATATGAACGAAGGCGAGTTCCATTCATAAATGTTTTGATTGTACTTCAAGCCGATAAATTTTTTTTGAAATAACTCAAATGGTTTGCGTTTTATTTAAAAAAAAAGGTTGTCAAGTCCTTATTATATTATATTATTAAATATATTATTATTATATTATTATAGTCCTATATATCACATTAATGAGATTAGAGATAAAACTACTATGAGCCCCTACTTTTTTTTCGAATTTGAAAAGTGATAGTCTAGTTCTTCTTATTGTTATTTTGTTTAAATGTACGCCAAAGATATAAACACCGAGAATGAATGTATAGCCTATATTAATGTAGCATATACTGAATATACATTGAAAAAAAAATATTTAACTAGTATCTCATATCTCTATTGTTGATGTAAATATTAAAGATATATTTTCTTAAATACTATTAAGCCAGACATACTTACTAAAGCCGGCCATATTTATACACAACTTAATTATTCTGAATTTTCTTATGTTTCATACATACAATAAAATGATAATAGTAAATTGTAAAACCGGTTGTTGCAAGGTTTTACTTAAATTTATTTACTCATTCACATGTATTCTCAATACACATATATGACTTAATGTTATAGACACTTGCTTAGTGTCTTATTTTTATTTTTTTTAATTGCGCGCGCTCAAGGGATTAATGTACCATTAAAATGTTTCAATACAGCGCATGCAAACGAAAATTAGGGAGGAAAGAAAGTTAGGTACCGTATTTCTTACATCGTTTGAGGAAACCTAGCCATTTCGCGGCACCTTTGGCGACATCGAATATGTGGTCATTCCAACGGAAGTTGTCATTGACACACATACCGAGAATGGACAATTTTTCGGTTTCGACGATGCAATTTGTGTTTTGGAAGCATTAAATACCACTCTGTTGATAGTTCCCCATTTGGTTATGCTTTTAATATCAGAATTTAATGAGCTTAACATACGCTGCCGTTTCCGTTCCACAGCGGACGAGCAGGGACGTGAGTCCGGGAACGAATACGAAAACCAGAGAGTACTGTCGTCAGCAATGGAATATATTGGATTAGAAGTGGCAGACAAGAGATCATTGATAAAAATTAAAAAGAGTGTCGGGGACAAAACGGAGCCCTGGGTCGCTCCAGCATTTATTTTTTGCATATCAGACTTGAAGCCATCTAAGATAATTTGAATTGAGCGTTCCGAAAGGTATTATTATTATTATTATCGTTTATTAACAACTAATTAAAATTACAAGATAATATAAAAATTAAAGAGCCTAGCTGCGTCTAATTAGTTAAAATTGAATATTTAAATTTAGATAAGAGAGAAAATTGTTAATATTTAAGTATATTAATACTATTATCAGTATATCATAGATCGATTTTTGAAAATAGATTTTATGATAGGTTTTGATATCTTAAAATTTTCTAATATGTGAGTGATATTAAGAGCTACGTTGCAAGTGATGCAAATTGGAGGATTGTTTTTATTTAACAGGTGTTGGTGAGTAGCTGCGGTATGGCCAAGTCTTAATCGGACGAAGTTGAAGATTTTGATTTTTGATACGTTTGTAGGATACCGTAGGTGGGATTTATCGACGTTAACTTTCATATAATGATGATGATATAGGCTCCATTCGACTTGCTGTTTTATTCTTAAAGATTTACTCGTATGTATATTTGTTTTAATATCTTGTTTGGTGAATATATTAAATTTGTAGACTGGTGTTTCTTTTGCAGAGGTCGCAGCATTATCGGCTTCTTCATTTCCTCGAATATTAACATGGCCAGACGTCCATATCAACTTTATTTTATTTGGCATCATAATTATTTTATTCCTTATTTCAGATATACGAGTAAGTACGGAATTGTTGTTTGGGTTACTAATTGCCTTTAAAACTGATATACTGTCAGAGCATATAACAAATTTTCCTCTGTGGCTCGTTGTTGTCTTGGTCGCTTGTAGGATAGCAAAGGCTTCTGCTGTAAATATAACTATATTCAAGGGTGACAGCAAATGAGATATTGTCTTCTGATTTAGATCAGAAGATCAACTCCATCCTTTATTTTTGAGTTCTGATGAAATGTTTGTGAAAATGAGCAGTATAGTAGGTTGCTGGTGTTTGTTTTTCTGTATTGTGCCAGAGTCATGAAGGAGTCAGATTTTATATACCATGAAGGGAAAGAAACGGCCGTGCTACGTATCCTTTTGATCGGAAGATACATTTGCTGCGCATTATCGAGTACGATACTAATTGCAGGCGGGATCCGTTTTTGCGTTTGTGGCCTATAGATTTTTGAATTTCTATATCAATAACTGAATTTTTGGAAAAGGTTATTTTCGCAACTAGTTTCCTCGATTTTTTGTTCAACTATTCGTTTTGTTCAACCTGCTTCTGCCAAAATATTTTTAATCGGTGTTGTAGGGAAAGCATTAATGCTTCTTCTTGCTACTTGGTGGTAAGTTGGTTTTATTATTTTAAGGATTGATTTCGGACTAATGCAATAAATATAAATTTCATAATCAATCTTACTTAGAACTATCATCTTGGGTATGGATGAAATGGTGTTGATATGTACGAGTAAATGACTTTTCTTACCACTTAAGTACTTAATAATATTGGCTGTCGCAGCTAGTGACTTCTTAAGATTTCAGTAGTATTATTTTAAATTATAACGATTATTAAAGATTAATCGTAGGATATTTAAGTTTTTAATATTATGGATACCTAGAGTAAGTTCTGCACAATGGAGTTTACGGCAAACATGCAGTAGCTTACATTTATTGAATGAAAATTTAGCTCCGGAAGTACTCGACCATTCTAAAATGTTATTTATTGCGTTATTTAAGAAATTTATACATTCTTTTCAATCATTTATTTTGCTTAAGGTATAAATATCTAGAAGTGTATATTTATTCAGAATCGTGGAAATGTCATCGAAGGCGATCATAAACAAAACTACCGACAATGGTGATCCTTGAGGCATCCTATTGTCTAACGGATAGGCATTGGAAAAAATATTGTTGATTTTCGTGAAAAATTTTCTATTGGTTAGAAATGATTTAACATAACCAAATATTTTTTTTCCAATAGCCCATATTTTTAGTTTCCTTAAGACAATATTTTTTTTAAGAACTTAACACTCAAGTGGGTATTATTATAATTAGAATGCCTGAACATGTGTTAAGTTCTTAGGAAAATGGGACAGAGAGAGAAAGAAAGATTTTTGGGCTCAGTGGTATTTCGCTCCATGGGTGGCATCCAACATTTAATGGGGAGACTAAATTATTAGTGTAATTGGACTTGTTGTTTTATTATAGGCAACCATTCGTCTTCCGTGAATTATCGTGCTTCGATATCTTCCTCTAAAAGCGGTGAACATTTATACCATCCTGTTTAATAATGCAATGAATAATGCACATTATCCAGCGTATTGGAAAACTGCGGTAGTACATCCCATCCCCGAAAGGGATAAAGACACTTCCAATCCGCCGAATCTCTGCTCGATCAGTCTTCTTCCAAACATCTGGAAGGTTTTCGAGAAGGTGATCAATAGAATCCTGAATAAGTGGGTTGAGGACAAAAATATAGTTCCGGATAATCAATTCTGTTTCAAGGCGGGGCATGATATCATGCTGCGTCTAAACTGGTTTCTGATACCCAATGGAACAAAGCCAAGAACCAGTGCACTGGTGCCTGCCTGATTGACTTGGAGAAAGCCTTCGATACCGTATGTTTAGAAGGACTCTTTTTCAAGCTGGACAGGTTGGGCACTAGTAAACCACTGCTGTATATTCTTTTTGATATGCACTCCAGTACACAGTTCATCGTGAAGAATGGCGATGTGACTTCTGCTGGAATATTTAACATTAAAAACGGTCTGCAACAGGGTGCGGTAAATTAGCCGATCCTATTCAACATTTACACGAGTGATCTGATAGGTTCACTTCACCATGCCATAGCGTACGCAGACAACATAATCGCGTACAGATCAGGTCCAAAGATTGAGGTAATTAATATACTTTTGCAACGTGACTTCGACAAAATTAAGCGATATTGCGCTTACTGGAAGTTGAAAATCAACTTTCAGAAGTCGGAAACCATTCTGTTTAGGACGCCTTTGTCTGGGGCCTCTAGGGATACCAGAAAGAATTGTCGAAATTTCTCGATCGTGGGGCAGCACGTGCAGCCACTTGCTTGTCGAAATGTAGTCAGATACCTTGGGATCTGACTAGATCAATTTCTGTATTTTAACAAACATATAGATGTAGCTCTGGCCAGAGCCAAAGGTGCTTTTGACCTTACAAAGAGACTGTTTTATAACAGCCAACTCGATGCGAGGGTGAAGGTAATCTGCTACATGGCCCTTATCAGGCCCATGCCTGTATTTGGATATCCCGTGTGGTTCAACATGAGAGCAAGTTTATTGGAAAAGATTCGGGTGTTTGAGAGGGCTTGTCTTAGGACTTGCCTTCGCTTATACAGAACACCAGAGTCTGAGTACATAAAATTCTATCCTAATGCGGTCTCATACAATAGGGCGAACCTAATAAGAGTGGACAATTTCGCCATTAAGTTGACTCGAAGGCACGTTGCAAGAGCAATGGCCTCATCGAACAATCTGATCTCCGGGGCTTACTACCCCAATTATATGTACCACGAGAGAGTTCGCTTAGACGTCTCTATTCCTCCAGAAGCGTTCCTCTATCTAGATAGCAAAGGTCTGATCTAGGACAGATTGGCGGTGTCGCTAATCTTCCACGCTACTCGAACAGCTGCGGACAGGCGACTCAATTACAACAGAGACGTCGCACATGGCAGAGCGGAGCGTCTCCGGTTCAGAAGGGCGGTAGCGAGTCGCGACATGAGGGATGTTGATCGGCATCACCAACACTCTTGGTCGCTTGTTGAAGGGGAGGACGCTTCGTCGTCGAACTCCTCCAGTGATGTTTAGCTTCATGTGAAACAAGGTAGGCCAGCCTAATTTTTTTAGCCATGGCCGGCTTACATAGTTTTAGTTAGGTTTAAGTTAGATTTTAAGAAAAAAAAAATATATAAAACCAAAAAGATAAATAAAAATATAAAATGAAAAAAAAAAAAACATATATATATGAATATATGAAGTATATACATATTACGTATATATATATGCATGTAGATGTCAGCAGATTAAGATTTAGTTTTAGGTAGTATGTAGGCTTCCAGTTTTAAGTTTTATAATAAAATTAAAATAATCCATATACTAAGTTTTTAAACATGTTTTCTTAGTTAAAGCTGTAGTTAAGTCGCTGTAGAATAAGAATAAAATCCGTCATAAACGTCGAAAGACGTAATATTAAAGTGTTACGTTTAACTTAGAGTGCCTGCATGGGGCCAGTAAGTTAGTTTAAGATAATTTTAAGTTATTTAAGCTACTTTTTAAGCGTTTTTTGTCTAGCATGTAAGAGTAATTTAAGGTGTATAAATAAAAATGCATATAAACCGAACTGAACTGACTAAATAAGCCCCACAGAAAATAGTCAAGCGGCGTTAAATCGAACGAACGAGGCGGCCAATCGACTGGCCCACTTCTTGAAATAACACGCTCACCATACTTACAATTCAATGAATCGATTGTAGCGTGTGCTGTGTGGCTTGTGGCACCATCCTGTTGAAACCACGTGTCGTCCAAGTCCATATCTTCCAATTCGGGTCAAAAATAATCGGTGATCATGGCGCGATAACGCTGACCATTCACAGTAACGTGACGATCGTTATCGTCGACGAAAAAATATATCCCAATAACGCCGCCGGCATGCAAACCGCACCAAACAGTTATTTTTTGTGGATGAAGTGGTGATTCATGAAGCACACGTGGATTTTCACCCGATTAATAACGCATATTTTGCTTATTGACGAACCCATTGAGCCAAAAATGAGCTTCGTCACTGAAGATGATTTTGCGATGAAATTCATCATCTTGGCGCATCTTCTCCAGAACCCAATCGGAGAACGTACGTCGCTTCAAATGGTCCATCGGCTTCAATTCTTGAGTCAGCTTGATCTTGTATGCGTGTAAACCAAGATGCTTACGCAAAATACGCCATAATGTGGTCTGAGCGATGCCCAATTCTTGATAACGCCGTGGAATTGACTGATTTGGATCGTTTGCTACGGACGCCTGAACGGCAGCGATATTTTCGACACTTGGACCAACCCATTGTCTCACTGACATGGCAACATCACACAACGAATATGTAGACTCAAATTTGTTCACTAAATTTGTTAATGCCTGTCTACTAGGGCGAGAATTACGACCGAAAATTGGAGTTAACGCTCTTAAAGTTGCAGTCACCGACTCCGAATTTCGGTAGAAAATTTTTATAATTTTCAGACGTTGCTCATTA
Organism: Volucella bombylans; assembly: GCA_949129095.1. Lineage (NCBI taxonomy): Eukaryota > Metazoa > Arthropoda > Insecta > Diptera > Syrphidae > Volucella > Volucella bombylans. The sequence goes on from CASBSA010000170.1 coordinate 10,105, forward strand.
GTGTACTTTATCATGATGAAAATATTGAGTTTACCGAACAAATTTACAGTGACAGTTTGATGATTAGTGAAACAGTGCGTTCACAAATTAAATTCAAAGTTGTCAAGACCCCATTGAAAAACCCGTCAATAAGCAAAATATGCGTTATTGGTCGGGTGAAAATCCACATGTGCTTCACGAATCACCACTTCATCCACAAAAAATAACTGTTTGGTGCGGTTTGCATGCCGGCGGCGTTATTGGGCCATATTTTTACGTTGACGATAACCATCCTCACGTTACTGCGAATGGTCAGCGTTATCGCACCATGATGATCGATTATTTTTGGACCGAATTGGAAGATATGGACTTGGACGACATGTAGTTTCAACAGGATGATGCCACAAGCCGCACAGCGCACGCTATTGAAGTTTTATTTGAAGAGTAAATATGGTGAGCGTGTTATTTTAAGAAGTGGGCCAGTAAATTGGCCGCCTCGTTCGTGCGATTTAACTCCACTTGACTATTTTCTGTGGGGCTACGTTAAGGCATTGGTTTATGCCAACACGCCGATGACGTTGGAAGAGCTCAGAGCCAACATTGAACGCGAAATAGCGGCCGTTTCGGCCGAAATGTGTGGCCGAGTCGTTGAAAATTGGGTCCAACGAATCGACCGTTGCAAACGTGCCCGCGGTTTCCATATGAACGAAGGCGAGTTCCATTCATAAATGTTTTGATTGTACTTCAAGCCGATAAATTTTTTTTGAAATAACTCAAATGGTTTGCGTTTTATTTAAAAAAAAAGGTTGTCAAGTCCTTATTATATTATATTATTAAATATATTATTATTATATTATTATAGTCCTATATATCACATTAATGAGATTAGAGATAAAACTACTATGAGCCCCTACTTTTTTTTCGAATTTGAAAAGTGATAGTCTAGTTCTTCTTATTGTTATTTTGTTTAAATGTACGCCAAAGATATAAACACCGAGAATGAATGTATAGCCTATATTAATGTAGCATATACTGAATATACATTGAAAAAAAAATATTTAACTAGTATCTCATATCTCTATTGTTGATGTAAATATTAAAGATATATTTTCTTAAATACTATTAAGCCAGACATACTTGTTAAAGCCGGCCATATTTATACACAACTTAATTATTCTGAATTTTTTTATGTTTCATACATACAATAAAATGATAATAGTAAATTGTAAAACCGGTTGTTGCAAGGTTTTACTTAAATTTATTTACTCATTCACATGTATTCTCAATACACATATATGACTTAATGTTATACGAGTAGATACTTGCCTAGTGTCTTATTTTTATTTTTTTTAATAGCGCGCGCTCAAGGGATTAATGTACCATTAAAATGTTTGAAGACAGCGCGTGCGAACGAAAATTAGGGAGGAAAGGAAGTTAGGTACCGTATTTCTTACATCGCTTGAGGAAACCTAGCCATTTCGCAGCACCTTTGGCGACATCGAATATGTGGTCATTCCAACGGAAGTTGTCATTGACACACATACCGAGAATGGACAATTTTTCGGTTTCGAAGATGCAATTTGTGTTTTGGAAGCATTAAATACCACTCTGTTGATAGTTCCCCATTTAGTTATGCTTTTAATATCAGAATTTAATGAGCTTAACATACGCTGCCGTTTCCGTTCCACAGCGGACGAGCAGGGACGTGAGTCCGGGAACGAATACGAAAACCAGAGAGTACTGTCGTCAGCAATGGAATATATTGGATTAGAAGTGGCAGACAAGAGATCATTGATAAAAATTAAAAAGAGTGTCGGGGACAAAACGGAGCCCTGGGTCGCTCCAGCATTTATTTTTTGAATATCAGACTTGAAGCCATCTAAGATAATTTGAATTGAGCGTTCCGAAAGGTATTATTATTATTATTATCGTTTATTAACAACTAATTAAAATTACAAGATAATATAAAAATTAAAGAGCCTAGCTGCGGAGACTATTGAATCTAATTAGTTAAAATTGAATATTTAAATTTAGATAAGAGAAAAAATTGTTAATATTTAAGTATATTAATACTATTATCAGTATATCATAGATCGATTTTTGAAAATAGATTTTATGATAGGTTTTGATATCTTACAATTTTCTAATATGTGAGTGATATTAAGAGCTACGTTGCAAGTGATGCAAATTGGAGGATTGTTTTTATTTAACAGGTGTTGGTGAGTAGCTGCGGTATGGCCAAGTCTTAATCGGACGAAGTTGAAGATTTTGATTTTTGATACGTTTGTAGGATACCGTAGGTGGGATTTATCGACGTTAACTTTCTTATAATGATGGTGATATAGGCTCCATTCGACTTGCTGTTTTATTCTTAAAGATTTACTCGTATGTATATTTGTTTTAATATCTTGTTTGGTGAATATATTAAATTTGTAGACTGGTGTTTCTTTTGCAGAGGTCGCAGCATTATCGGCTTCTTCATTTCCTCGAATATTAACATGGCCAGACGTCCACATCAACTTTATTTTATTTGGCATCATAATTATTTTATTCCTTATTTCAGATATACGAGTAAGTACGGAATTGTTGTTTGGGTTACTAATTTCCTTTAAAACTGATATACTGTCAGAGCATATAACAAATTTTCCTCTGTGGCTCGTTGTTGTCTTGGTCGCTTGTAGGATAGCAAAGGCTTCTGCTGTAAATATAACTATATTCAAGGGTGACAGCAAATGAGATATTGTCTTCTGATTTAGATCAGAAGATCAACTCCATCCTTTATTTTTGAGTTCTGATGAAATGTTTGGGAAAATGAACAGTATAATAGGTTGCTGGTGTTTGTTTTTCTGTATTGTGCCAGAGTCATAATGAAGGAGTCAGATTTTATATACCATGAAGGGAAAGAAACGGCCGTGCTACGTATCCTTTTGATCGGAAGATACATTTGCTGCGCATTATCGAGTACGATACTAATTGCAGGCGGGATCCGTTTTTTGCGTTTGTGGCCTATAGATTTTTGAATTTCTATATCAATAACTGAATTTTTGGAAAAGGCCAATTTCGCAACTAGTTTCCTCGATTTTTTGTTCAACTATTCGTTTTTTTCAACCTGTTTCTGCCAAAATAGCATTAATGCTTCTTCTTGCTACTTGGTGGTAAGTTGGTTTTATTATTTTAAGAATTGATTTCGGACTAATGCAATAAATATAAATTTCATAATCAATCTTACTTAGAACTATCATCTTGGGTATGGATGAAATGGTGTTGATATGTACGAGTAAATGACTTTTCTTACCACTTAAGTACTTAATAATATTGGCTGTCGCAGCTAGTGACTTCTTAAGATTTCAGTAGTATTATTTTATATTATAACGATTATTAAAGATTAATCGTAGGATATTTAAGTTTTTAATATTATGGATACCTAGAGTAAGTTCTGCACAATGGAGTTTACGGCAAACATGCAGTAGCTTACATTTATTGAATGAAAATTTAGCTCCGGAAGTACTCGACCATTCTAAAATGTTATTTATTGCGTTATTTAAGAGATTTATACATTCTTTTGAATCATTTATTTTGCTTAAGATATAAATATCTAGAAGTGTATATTTATTCAGAATCGTGGAAATGTCATCGAAGGCGATCATAAACAAAACTACCGACAATGGTGATCCTTGAGGCATCCCATTGTCTAACGGATAGGCGTTGGAAAAAATATTGTTGATTTTCGTGAAAAATTTTCTATTGGTTAGAAATGATTTAACATAACCAAATATTTTTTTTCCAATACCCCATATTTTTAGTTTCCTTAAGACAATATTTTTTTTTAAGAACTTAACACTCAAGTGGGTATTATTATAATTAGAATGCCTGAACATGTGTTAAGTTCTTAGGAAAATGGGACAGAGAGAGAAAGAAAGATTTTTGGGCTCAGTGGTATTTCGCTCCATGGGTGGCATCCAATATTTAATGGGGAGACTAAATTATTAGTGTAATTGGACTTGTTGTTGTATTATAGGCAACCATTCGTCTTCCGTGAATTAAATTGCCTGAAAATGTCTTTCGGGCGAGGCTGGGATTCGAACACCGAATGTTACGGCCACCAACTCAGACAATACGCATACCAATTCTATCGAATGCTTTTTCGAAGTCCAACGATAGTACAGAGACCTGATTTTTTGGGGATAGTGCTTTTGAACTATAGTAATCTATATGAAGGTGAGCATCAACGCATCCTCTGTTGGCTGTAAAAGCTACTTGGTTCGAAGAGATCAATTTTCTCATTTCAACAAACCAGAGAAGGCACTTCGCGACAATCTTCGCGACAATCTTCTCTAGAATCTTATATAGACAGGGGATGAGAGATATAGGACGATATCCTTCAATGGAATTTGTATCTTTCATTGGCTTAGGGATGGGAGTAATGTTGCAGTTTGACACCTTTGTGGAATGACCGCGTCAAGTACTTTGTTTTACAGTCTTATAAGTCTTGCTTTTACATCTAGTGACAAATTTTTAAGCATTTGGTAACAGATTCTGTCTCTTCCAGCCTTTTTACATTTGGCTTTATTTAAACATGCTTCAAATTCAATAATAGAAATAACTTCTTCTATCCGCCGGTATGGGAGCTGGAGTTGCCAGTAAGTTTACGAATATTTAGCCAAATTTTGGCCGACGAAAAATTAGGGTTTATGCTAGAAGTAAACTCTACGAAACTTTTCGCCTTGCTATCTTTAAGCTGTCGTCCAAACTTTGCATTTGAGTTTTTATAAATAATAAAGCTTGATTGAGAGTGAGTTTTTTTTGGGATTCTTTCAGTGCTTTCATTTTTACTTTACGCAGCTCCGAAAGTACAGAGTTCCACCAAGGGAGAATGCGTTTCAACTGTGATTTATTTGTTGGGATTGAGGAATTAGCAGCAGTTCTGATAGCTTCTGAATTAATGCCGCTTCTTTGTTGATGTTTGATGAGGGTTGTTTACGGGATAAGTAATCAGTAGCTGCTCTCCTAAAAACTGACCAATTAGCCACATCTGTTTTGAATTTTGCGCTCTGGGGAGTGTCTTTATGGGTGCAACCTAGTTTTATAGAGGTAATGATGGGAAAATGGTCGCTATTGTGAAGATCATCCAAAGTTTTCCAGGTGGTTTTTGGAAAAGCTCAGATGAAAAACGGGTAATGTCATCATGGCTCAGGGTGCTGTATGTTGAAAGGTGGGTTGGTGAGCCATCGTTTAAGAGTGCGAGATTCGAGTTAAGTAGGAAGTCTTCACAAATTTTACCTCTTTTGTTTGAAGCAGGGTATCTCCAAAGCGTACTTCATGCATTGACGTCACCTCCGAGGATCCTGGGAGATTCAGTTTGACTGATGATATTATCAAGATCATCTTTACAAACAGTTTGGTCCGGGTGGATATACAAGCCAATATAAGTTATTTTTGGTTCAACTTGTATTTCTAGAGCCAGTGCTGGAATACTAGAATTGAGGGGTCGGAATTTATGTGGGATCTTTTCCTTGATTAATAAACCTATTCCTTGCTTAGGTGTCTTATTATTGGGGAGGTTTTTAAGTTACCGACGTAGCCTTTCGGAATAATAGGAATGAAATTATATGGACAATGTGCCTCTTGTAGCGATATAATGCTTGGCATCTGCTCCTTAAAATTGAAGAGCTAAAATTTTTACATTTAAAATTAAAATTAAAAATTTTAACTTTAAAATTAAAATTAGAAATTTTAAAATATTAAAAAAAAATTTTTAAATTTAAAATTAAAATTAAAAATTTTAACTTTAAAATTAAAATTAAAATTAAAAATTTTAACTTTAAAATTAAAATTAAATTTTTTTAGCTTATCAATGTTATTTAAAAGACCTTTCGTATTCCATTGAAGAATATTGAGAATCGTATTTTTTGGGATACTCTGAGTACACGACTTTTCTCTGTGTGAAGCAGGAAAAGTGTGTTTAGAAGTAGGTTATGTTTGTTGTTTGAGAGAGTTGTATTTGTTGCAAATACATAGGGCTTGTCAAATTTTGGTTGTTAAGGTTTTGACTCCGCGATCCAGAAGTTGAATCATCTATGGTCCCTGCGGAGCCTAAATGATTCAACCTCGGAATCGCAGAGTCGATATTTTGGCTATAAAGTGTCTTTTTATATAACGACATTGTCGTTTATTTTTAGAGATTTATTTAGATTTTCATTTTTAATAACGAGAGTTCTTTGTTGTGGTAAGATGAGTTGTTAGAGGTTTGAGGAGTTTTTTTTTTTTAGAACTTAACACTCAAGAGGGTATGAATACTCTTAAAATGCCGGAGCACGTATTAAGTTTTTCGGAAAATTGGATAGAGAGAAAGAGAAAGATATTTGGCTCAGTGATTATTTCGCTCCATGGGTGGCATTCAACATTTAATGGGGAGACTAAATTATTAGTGTAAATTGACTTAGTGTTATATTTAGGCAACCATTCACCTCACGAGATTTCAGTTGCCTGAAAAAATGTCTTTCGGTCACGGTTGGTATTGAAAACCGAACCGTCCGAATGGGAAGGCAATACACTACCACTTGAGCCACGGCCACCCACATTGGAGTTCGAGCTGAATAGTAAGGGAGTGTTCTGTGGAATAGAAAGTGAGCGGGTGTGTGAGGATTGAGGTGAAGTTGAAGACGTGTTGTAAGTGAATGATGAGGTTTGAGCTTTTGCTGGAAAGTTTTCAGGTAGAGATTGAGAGTAAGATAAATTTGAGTCAGTGGGGGAGTATGATTCGTTGGAGTTGATAGAATTAGTTTGCTTTGAAGTGGGCTAGCTTTGAGGTAATTTTTAATTTTTTTTCTATGTGCATGTGTTGTATTGGGTTATCAGGTGTCGGCTCGGAAGAGATCGTTTTGGTTTGAGATGATTCTTGCATGTTTCTTTGAGTGGGTTTATTTCGTTTGAGTTTTTCCGCAAATTTAGCAGATGGGGTTGGGATTTGAGAGGGATTACGATCTCTGTAAATGCGTTTAGCTTTCTGAGAACATTTGTTGGCGGTCTTAATAGTGAGCATTTCTTTTGCCTTAATAGTGAGCATTTCTGTAGCTTGGGCAGATTTTTGATGAAGATGGATGAGAGAGAACAGTTTTTCAGAAGAAAAGGGCTTAGGGATGATACAGGTTTGTCTTTGTTCTTTGCGATGAATCACAAATCTTGGATGACTGGTAGGTTTTTTGCGTGCTGGGGGATCAAAAAAAGGGCCTGGGTCAAGTTGTCTGAAATGAAACCCATCAGATCTGTTCGGCCATTGGGCCATTTTTGCACTTACAGCAAACACTATTAAGAAAATATATTTCAGAAAACTACACTAGGAAAAACTGTGTATTGATAAGTAGCGAGTGGTATAACGGGAGATACCGGTTTAGGCACTTGCGACAAAGCAGAAGGCATACGACAGTTGAAGTAAAATCTGGAAGTGTTGAGTTGGTAGCAAGCAGATTGGCTTTGTCTAATGAGCTGACAGCTGGAATGTCATTGTAAATAAGCATTGGGATGGAGGATGAGGCAGAATTTGTGATGTTTTTGATAAACGACCAAACCTTTGGGACATTGTAGTATTTTTTGCCTCAGCTTTTGGTCGTATTGAAATTTCACAACCTTAAGAAAGACGTTGCTGTCATTCCTGGCTCTTTTAAACTTTTTTCGGTTTTCCTCTGTCGGTCTTGAAGGACCGAAAAAACATTTTTCTAATCCCGACACCCTCTTTACAGCTCGAGTAGGACCATACCTTTTCTTTTGGTTTGATACTCTTTATCCAATGAGGAATAAGGGATCTCATTCCAACGAGAATAGCGTCTGTGATCAGATCAGCAGCGGCATCCTCGCCGTTATCGAGGAAACATAACGATCAATCACAATTCCTAAAGCAATTGTTAAGTCCGCTCCAATTGGCTTTCTCGTATTGCCATACGTTTCTTTTAGAAATATTTTCTCTAACTGTATGGTGGGTGTACGAGAAATTATCTGATATGACACACTGGTCCGAGGAGACTAGATGGGAAAGAACATCAACAGTGTACTTATCAGGCTGAGAAGTTAAAAACAGGTCCAGTGTGTTGACGGTATGACTATCAATGTCTGGTATTCGTGAGCGCTCATTTACAAGTTGGATCAAGTTATTTTCCGCATCGAAGATCTCAATATATCGTCCTTCGGGTGTTGTCTGTCCATAATGTCGAAGCCACACAGAATTGTGTATATTGAAATCGCCTATAATAACGATTTCAATATGAGGATACAGGGATAAAATTCTTTGTATGGAGTCAGACAGGGCATCAAACTCATTAAAGGTCGAATTGCCGTCCAGTGTGGGGCTTTTGTAGATAAAGCAATAGAAGATAATTTGCTTTCGGAGATGGAATTCTAACCACATGAAGTTGAGTTACGGATTGGGATGGGATACAGTCTCTATAATGTAGAGATTGGTAAGCAACATCACTACATACGTAAATAGCGAAACCGCGGTGAGAGAAGAATAATAGCACTAGTTCGTATCGAGGCATCTTCAGATCAGTGTGATCTGGAAGGTGTGGGCGGGGATCTACCTGTGTTTTACTAAAAGCCAAAACAGCTGGTCTGTATTTACAGATCTGCACGCATAAAAGTGATTACTTCTTTTTGCTATATCCACTCTAAATTCACGAGTCATTATAAAAAAAAGAAAACAAACACAAACGACACAAACACCAACGATGCTAATCAAGGCCGCGAAGACATAACTGCGAGCTTTACAATCTGTTTACCTGTTGCCTAAGATGCCCAGATTATTTAGTATTAAGAGACAGTAACGTTCCTGCCCGAAAAATCTTCCATTCAAAACTGTACAGACAATCCAGTGGATTGGGCGCCCGTCTTATGTGTAAACCCAATTAAAAGACGGGCTCAAGTAACCCGTATGCGCAACTGAAGGCAGTTAGCCATGGTCCGTTTTTCACCTTTAAGGGTCATAAAATTAACCTTTTTAAAAACGTTTTTACTGGATTTATATTACGCTTATTTTGCGGAAAAAAAGGGCGCACGTTTAAAAATTGAAAGTAATGGGGGTTAATAAGAAATTTTACAGGAAGAAATGATGACAAAGTCTACATTTTTAGTTTCCTAGCCAAAAATATTTCTTTTGATCTTCGATAACTCTTGACACATTAGTTTTATGGTAACATTAACTTTGTAACAATTAAATGACTCATAATGCTATTTTCAATAGAAATGAAAAGAGAGTAGCCCTACGCTTTGCTTAAAACTTCGGTATCTCGGAAGGGATGCATTTCCGACACCCTCCCTCATATGTCATAAAATGTCGGCACATTATCTGGAACACCCTGTATTTTTCAGCCTATTATTTGTTATTTGGTGTATGTAATTTGCTTATCCTATCTTTACATCGTATTCCCCTTTTGTCATCACAAGTGTATCATCCAGAAATACTCTCGTCGTAATCACATCCTTTAAAGTATTTAAATATAATTAGGGTAATCGTTTGTCATGTTGACTAGCACAATATTCACAAACTGAAGTTACCAACAATGTTTTGCCTCAATCATGTCTGTTAAGAAAGATAAAAACAGCGTCAGCCATGCATAATAAAACTTCTTAATCACTCGCGCTTAGTAGCAGCTTTTATTAAAAGCAGTAAGATACATTTTATCTGACGGGTAGATTAACTTCAGCACGTTTTGTGGCGAAAATCATTTTACATAATCGTTAGGCGACTGAAAATGTTTGCTTTCACCGCTAAGGTGGGTTTTATTGCTTGAATATGTTTCGGAGATTGATGCCGGCATAATGGCTTAATTTTACGGACTAACAATGCTTTGATCGTTAAAAGGCGCTGTTTTACAAGAACACCTTTCTTAAATTGGACCAGCACACAAAGCAAAAAATTGTGTAAAATTTCAAGGTAATCAGAGCTGTGGGGCTTCACCGACAGAATTACCTACTTCTGTAGGTTGAGAGGTTGTGGGCAGTGGAAGTGAGGCAAGTGCGGGAGTGTTATAATTTTTCCAGGTTTTTTACCCCCATCCCCCCACAAGAAACTCACAACGCCAATTTTCAAAAAAAAGAATTTACTTAAGATTGAGGAGCTAAGTATGATATTCTAATTTTCAAACTAAAAAACTATGCGAAATTATGATTTCCGCACCCAACGTATGTATATTGGACCTAGTGTACCTCGGTCCGAGCGTATTTTCTCTGGTATATTTATATTCTTCCGACAAAAGTCCCGCTACAATTTACGTACCATGTCGCAACAAGTTTACTCACTCTACAAATGAAAGTGCGACCCATCGGTCTCGTAAGTAATTTGCTATGAATATTTTTTGAAGCCAAAAGTAAATTTTTTTGTATTTCTTTGAAGCGTGCTGTTAAAAAATTCCAAGTTGAAGGTGTCTCCGGATAATTTTTATAGATAAATAAGTGCCTCGCAGTAAATTAGGCTTAAAAATACTTCCGGTCGAAGTATCGTGCTTCGAAAACACATAACATTTCGAAGACAACATTGCTCCGTCATCTCAAATACCATAGAACCGCTGGCAATAATAACTTTTTTTCTAGTTTTAAAGTTTACAATGTTTGTTAGTTCTCGGAGTAGATTGTTGATTGTTTCCGGAACGCTGTGTAGGAGTTATCTTCTTCCATGTTTGTTGCAAATGCTTGATACTTTCAGCATACCTTGGGCCCGTCATGTCGTCTAGTATTCACTTCATGATCCACTGGCCGAATAAAGCGTATGGCGTCGTAATATTCTAAAGTGAGCGTCATCTTAAAAATGTCTTCTACTTTAAGCACTTTGAAGGTAGTGTCGTTGTTTCGAGTATTCATAGAGTTGATATGTTTCAATGCTGATTTTTGCAATTTTTGCAGTCTTTGAATATGGGTTGCCGCTGCGTTGCTCCAAGCAAGAACACCATTCCGCAGTTTAGACTCAATTAATGAATAGTAGACCTACCTCAAGATGGACACCGTAGCGTGATATTTCAGATGGGCTAGTGCATAGATGGCTTCCTTTAAATCCTTGCGTAGCTTATCAATCTGTTTGTTCCATAAGAAATGACAGTCTATGATGACCCCTAAATATTTATAGCTGCCAACAACTTCGATGACTTCTGTATTGGCACTAGGACATGCATCATTTCTCAGGTATACTGAATTTGTGTCGATGTGAAACTGGGATTTCGGATGTGTATCATCTTGGATTTCAACGCATTAATCACCAAGTAGTTAACGTGGCACCATTTGACCGCAGCATCCAACTCTTCCTGCATTATTGCTGTCGCCATTTCCAGCGACCTGTTATGTACTACGATTGCTGTGTCATCAGCGAAAGGAAACGGTGTGCTCTGCTTAAAAGAGCGAAGAAGCTCATTAGTGTACAAGATAAAAAGGATTGGACCTAATTGGATCCTATGGATCCTATGTAAAAAGGCTTTGAGATTTCTGTGTCCGATGAGGAACTGGGTGACGAAGTAGTTGACGTCCCCGTATTTCCGGTATTTCCACTGAGCCACATTTCTTATCGGCCTCGCTGTCCACCTTCCTCTGCTTTCCGAGATCCAGCGCTCTTGCCACTTCCGCATCGTTTGCTGACCTGCATGGTCGATTTCCGCTTCCAATCCAATTTCCGCCTTGTTTTTACTTTAAGCGTACCTGGCGTTTGACCACCTATGTTCGCCATTAATCTACTGAGTGATGTTGGAACTCTAGAGGCTCTTTTCGCTGCGTGCTTTATCTGTTGCCAGAAAGTTAGTTTTGTGTCAAGCCTCAATCCCAAATACCTCACCGCGTCCTTGCTCTTAATGACTTCAGATCCAATTTGGAAGTCTATTTGTGTCGAGATCTTCTTCTTCGTTAGAAGGACTATCTCAGTTTTCTCTGTTGCCAAACTAAGACCGTGCTCATCCATCCAGAAGGTTATTCGAGGCATGACTTGGTTCAACTTTTTTTGCGCGTTTTCAGAGTCTCTTGCCGTTATCACTGCTGCGATGTCGTCTGCGTACCCAACGAGAAAGGTGTCCTCGGGCATCTCAATCCGCAGTATATCATCATAAGAGATGTTCCAGAGGTCTGGTCCCAGGATTGATCCGTGTGGTGCTCCAGATGTTATTTCCTTCCTTCGTAGGCCTGTGGTCTCGTAAATCAGCTCCCGATCCCTGAGATAGTCCTTCATCATACGTAATAGATAGGCTGGGAAGACACCTTCTTCGAGGCAACTGTTGTACATGTTGAGCAGTCACTTTTATTACTTCTGCTGGAATTCCATCTGGGCCGGGTGCTCTTTTGTTTTTCATTGCCTGCACGGCTAATTCAAACTCTTCTGTCGTCGGGCTGGTGCGTTGTCGGGAGGCCTGACCGGATGAGTTGGGAAGAGGGTGTTTACAATGCACTCCATCTTGTCTTCCTTTAGAATAGGCGGTACCGATTGGGCTCCCAATTTCCGCATTACGACCTTGTAGCCTAGCCCCCAGGGGTCGCTGTCTATGTCTCGGCGGAGATCCTCCCACTTCCGTTTTTTGCTCGAATTGATGGCCCTCTTGAGCTCTGATCTTTTAGTTCTGAACTCCGCTAAAGCTTCCTCTATATTTTCAGCGTGTCTTCTCCTTCCCCTGGTGATTACCCGCCTAAGTTGTAAGCATCTCCTGCGGAGCTCAGCTATCTCATCTATCCACCAGTACACTGGATTTCTCCTTCTGTTGTTGCAGCTTTTCCTGGGCATTGAAGCATCACATGCGAGCCCTATCAGTTGCATCGTGGCTTCTGCTTTTGCTTCCGCGGATCGTTGTACTTAGAGCAAGGCACTTTCACCTTCTTCAATGACGGATTTGAAAAGCTCTTCGTCTAACCTGTTGATGTGCCATCTCGATGCAGGTGAATGGTTCCAGATAGGAGTTCCCTGGTTTGCTTCTAAATCAAAAATAATGTATTGATGATCGCTGCCCGTATAATCCTCGATTACTCGCCAGTTTTTTGTTCTTGCGGATGTAGATTCCGTAGGGAAGGTTACACCCGGTACGGTGGCTCTTTGCCCTGGCCTCCTGAAAGTCGGGGTGTTACCTACATTTGCTACGTTTAGACCTTGTCTCGCAGCCATCTCAAGTGTTTGCCTTCCTCGAGAGTCTGTAGTTGGCATTTCCCACTCTTGAGCTCTGGCGTTAAAGTCGCCGGCGACCAGGATCTCGCCTGTCGTTTCATTTAAGAAGTCCTCCAGGTCATCCAGTTTTTGGCGGAAATCGTCGATGTTGTCGTTCGGGCTGAAATATATGCTAACAACCGTGAGTCCATCGGTCTTGGCCCACGCGAAACCTCTTTGTGTACCTTGGTTTTTTAGGGAGAAAGACCTTGTGTCTGGTATCCAGATTTCAGCGGTTCCCAAGTTGTCCACTATCCAGTTTGTCTCTTTGTCTACGTACTGTTCGTTGATGATGAAATCAATGATGAATTCAATGATGTTGAAATCAATCTGCAATTCGCTTTGTAATGTAGACAATAGATTGTCAGCCGTTCGACTCCTGTGGGTATTTACCTGTAGGATTCTGCTCATTGTAAAGCCTTTTTCTTAACATTTTCAAGTGCCTCTCGGAAAACTTGACACTTACCGGACCCCGGCACATGATTTAAGGCAAACGCTGGTGTTTGCAGATCCGCACATAGGCAACATTTTGGTGATTTTCTGCAGTCGATCTTTTTGTGGCCCCCCTCTCCACAGTTGAAGCAGAGCCCTTATCCTTTTCTGTCCGTGCCCTTGCAGGTTGCCTGATGGTGTCCGTATCCGAAACACTTGAAGCATCTAGGAACTTCTACTCTGCAACGCAGAGTATTTTGATTTGAGGAATCTTCAACATCTTGTAAGCTGCTCGAGCATTTATGTGGACTCTAGCCATTTTCTGCGAGCTTCTGTTTGTCCCAGTCACTGCCACCTGTAGGGAGGTTCAGACTTTTGCGTCCCACTTTATTTTGTCCAGCGATTCCTCTAATGCAGCAATCCCGTTTCTGATGTCTATGCTAACATTTTTTTGCTTAACACAGGCATTCTTTATAATTTTTAAGATGTCGCAGCATATCTGTACTTCCTTTTAAATTTTGTCTTCGAGTTTTTGCTCTTCGGGCGTCGAGAAGGGAAGCTGAGTTTCTTTAGGACTCAAATCTATAAGCTCTTGCGTAGATTTTTGGGCTTCAACATGTCTTACTAGTCTCCTCAGTTCCTCACTCCCGAGGTTACGATTTCTGGTTTTTTGTTATTGCGGTCACTGTATGTCGACGTCCTGGGCCCGCTTGCTCACCCCAGACAGACGCCTGTACTGCGGATCCGACTCCCTGTAGCGTAAGATTTCTCGTCTCTTTACCATCCATGTTTTGGTTTAATTTCTGTGTTCCTTCACATAGTTGTTTTTTTTGGTCCACGGGTGGTATTTTGTTTGCCACCTACCTTGCATTAATAACGAGTATTAATACGCGCCCTCTAGGGGAAAAACAACAAGGCCCCCGAGGGATATAACACGATATTGCGACGACTGGAAGTTGAAGATCAGTTTTTAGAAGTCGAAAACCATTCCGTTTAGTCTGATACCACTAGGGACACCAGAAAGTTTTCTATCGTGGGACAACACGGGCGGCCACTTACTTGTCAGATACCTTGGGATCTGCCTACATCAATATCTATATTTTAATAAAGATATATGTAGGTGTTGCTCTGGCCAGAGCCAAAGGTGCTTTTGCTCTTACAAAGAGATTATTTTATAGCAGTCAATTCGATACGAGGGTGAAGGTGATATGTTACATTGCCCTCATCCAGTCTATGCACGTATTTTACTGTCTCGTGTGGAGTGTCTCCGATTCAGTAGGACTTGTTGGAGGAGAGGAAGCTTTTTCGTCGAGTTCCTCTAGTACAAGGTAGCTTCATTAGGAAGGAAGGCAGTCGTCAGCCTAGTTTCTTATCCGTGGACAGCTTACATAGAGTAAGTTCGGGTATTGTGGAATAGGAGGGTAATGTGGTACGGGCAGTTTTTTCGAAAACTAAGCAGGCTACCGGAATGTTTGTTACACACAAAGCAGGCGATTTAAAAATAACGAGCAACACATGTTCTGTCAACTTGAAAGCAATGCACGTTGTTCGTCATTTGTGTCGAAAATATAATTGATAGTAGTCGAGTTTTTTTTTTTGTGTTCTTAAAAAGTTTTTTTTGTGTGTATTATAGTTCAGTTAATTACTCTTGCCTAAGTAACCCCAGCATAAATCCTATATGCTGAACTTTATTTAATAATTATTAGTTGTTCTGTAAGGATTTTTTTGTTATCTTTTTTAAGTAATTTCTTATGTGCATTGTTGTTTCCTTTTGTTTTGTGTCGTTAGAAAACATGCCAAAAAAAGGCGAAATAAGAAACTGGGACTCAGAAGATATGAGGAGAGATATAAGTGCTATCAAGAAAAATGAAATTGGGATTCTTCTGGCGGCTAAATTATTTAGAGTTCCATACAGCACACTGCAACGCATGGCTTGCAGTACAAAATTGTGTCGTAAGCCAATATTCAACGAATCTCTCGAAAATGAACTCGTTAAATAATATTGTCAACAAATTTTCGATTAAATCAGAATGTGCTGGCAAGTATTGGTTGTATGGTTTTTGCAAACGTCATAAAAATACGATAAGCATTAGATCACCAACTGGAACATCTATCTACAGAGCCAGGGGTTTCGCACGGGAAAATGTCAATGCATTCTTCAACTTATTGAAACAGGAGGACTCTAAGCACAACTTTCCATCAGGTCGAATTTGGAACGTGAACGAAACTGGCTTATCAGTGGTGCAGTCAAAGCAGACAAAAGTGCTTCCCCGAAAGGGGAAAAAACAAATCGGATCCATGACGCCTGCAGAGCGTGGATCCCTCATAACAGTAATTTCCTGCATGAGTGCAGGCGGGCTTTCGTTCCCCCATTCTTCGTCTATCCACGGAAAAACCATAATCCCCTTCTGATGAAAAATGCTACCCCTGGCTCCGATTCTTCTCGCCATCTGTCTGGATGGTTTTAAATCCCTATATTTACTAAATGGTTTCAACACTTCTTGATAGCTACAAAACCATCGAAAAACGATCCGAGTTTGTTGATTTTGGACGGCCATTATAGTCATACTAGAAATATAGACCTGCTAGACCTGGCACGTGTAAATGGTGTTGTTATACTTTCTCTACCACCACATTCTACCCATAAGATGCAGCCACTTGACAAAACCTTCATGGGCCTTTAAAGGTCTATTATAATGAACAGATTAGATGTTTCAGCCGTGAGAATAACCAAAAAGTAACGGTTTATGACCTTGTTGGAATATTCACTAAGGCATATTTGAAAGTTCAGACCGGTCAAATCGCCGTCAATGGATTTAAAACGACTGGAAATGGAAAACGATTTGGAAGACTCCATTTCAACGGAAAAAATAGCGCACTCTTCTATGCCTAGCCCCAACTTATCACCTAGCCCCAACTTATCACGATTATATGCGAATGGATGCATTACTTCTGCAAGCAAGGGGTACCATCTTGCCTTCCTAACGCACAAATGCAGCCATTGAACATTTTGAAACCATTAATAGATGAATGTGTTGCTAGTACAAGCAAAGGGCTATCACCCTCTATTTCCCACTGTCGAGTTCAAGGTTTGTCAGACTTTTCGCAATCTACAAACAATTCCAGGGCAGATGCAAGCAAGGGAGTTAAACAGCCAGGGAGATATCGCCGCCACCTAAAATGAAAACACTTCCTGCTAGCAACAGAGGAAGAAAACCAACCGCAACAGTATTAACCACTTCGCCATACAAACAAGATTTGCAGAATAGCATTGAAAGAATTAAAAAAACAACAACATAAAATTGACACTAACGCAAAACCTAAACAATTTAAAAATGGTATATGTATACTGTACCACATTAAAATACATAGTATACCACAATACCTGCCAATTTTTCAATCGCCGCTTTGTGGATTATGCAACATTTATGGCAACAACTTTTTTATTGTCTGCTCAACAGACTTACATTTTTTTTTTTTTTTTAATAATTTACGCCCGCCTAAGGGGTTAGATACCCTTTTACTGTTGCCGGGGCGCGGGCGGAAAGGTAGAAGGAAGAGAAAGGAAAATTACTATTTGGCTTTTGAGGCCAATAACTAAGTCTTAATTTGTAGCTATAAATGGTTCGATTCAGAGTGACACTTTTGCAAATATAGTCAATACAGTAACATGTATACCATAATACCCGAAGTTCCTCTAATATTAACTAGAATTATGGTAGATGTAAAAAAATTATAAAAATTGTAAAAAAAAATAAAAATCAAAGAAAAATTACAAAAAAAAAAAATACAATTACAAAAAGAAAAAAGATATGGGGGACAACTTATAAGGGATAATCAATAATAAAAATAAATTGTGTTATGTATTAATTTATACAATAGATAGTGTAAGTAGGTTAAGTAGATTAAGTTTTGTTGATTTATTTTATTTAGTTTTAAGTTTTTGCTACTTAGAAATGTTTTCTTAGTTTAAATTATTATTGTTATAAGCATAAGAATAAGAATAAATACTGTCAGAAATGTCGAAAGACATAATTTTTAGGCTTTATGTTTTTTTTTTATAATTGGCTCGCGCACAAGGGATTTAAGTGCCCTTAAGAGGTTTGCACATAGCGCGCGCGAAAGGAAGTTAAGGAGGGAAAAAAGAAAGATACCGATGTGCGTTATACTGGCTAGGAAATAAAGAGCTCGGCAGGGTATTCCATAAGCGAGTTGTACGGCTTAGGAAAGTAATTGATTTCGTATTTAAATCCTTCGCTGTATCAAAGTTGTCTTCTAAAATTTTGATTCTTCCAGATAGATAATTTTTGGTACATTGACTTGGCTACGCTTGTTGAAGTTGGTAGCATCCCTCGTCAATTGCGCAAGAACGCCTCGTAAGTGTTTCTCAATTTCAGCCATATTCCAGATCCCAGTCCGAACCATCACGCCATAGCTCCTGCATAATCATTTTTGCCTTGACTACGCAAGGCGAGATCCATCCTAAGGGGTCAAATAACTTAGCTATCGTAGATAGAATTGTCCTTTTTGAGTCGTCGCATGACTGACTTGATGTATGTCGGAAGGAAAAGACGTCCTCTGAGGGAAACCATTGTATGCCCAAAGCTTTAACAGGCTCGGATGTGCAAAAAGGACCAATGTTTTATACAGTATGTACGAGTAGGTAGTACAAAATAAAAAAGATAAAAATGAATTTTCTAAAGATTAAACACTTTATTTTAATTTCACGTCTCTTTAGCTGGACCGTTTTTACAATAATGTCAAATTATTCACTTCAACAATTTGAATTCAATTTTACAGCTCTATCAACAATGCCCCCTGGCACTTATCATCATTGCCAACTACTCTAGAATTATTAATATGTCAACTTCTTACGTTAATGTTATGCTCTATTACGTTAATGTTATTCATATAAATTAAAACTGAATTGTTAACATTTAAGATTATTATTATGTACAAATATATTGACATGTTGAACACCTTGTGATTTAAAAGAGTGTACAGCCGTGTAGTGCGTATGTCTGCATCCCCCTCCGCAGGGGAAAGCAGTTGTACCTATATAGTATCTGTCAATGAACGTAAAGCTACTCAATTCACTTTATTTATCTCAGAGCTCGAGACACTTTTTCGAGTCTGAAGAGGAGTTTGAAGAGAATCATTTTATAAACGGCGAAGATTTTAACGCTAAACACAGAAATTGGGGAAGTAACATATCAAACACTAAAGGGAACCTATTACTCAATTGGTGGGGTCAGCACAGTGTTATATACCGACTCCCAGACACGGCTCCTATCTGTATCTGCTTGTTGGTCAACATACGGATACAACTGACAGACTCCAACTAACAAAATAGTTATAAGCTGTCTACGCATTTTCGTATATGACAATGACCATTGTAGTCACTGTACGGAAACAACGGTTTCCAACGAAATTGCGGAATTGGAGGAGTTTGTTCAAAGGTATTCCTGCAATTATAATATAGTAGGGTGCGTTGGACACACTCTCTTTGAACTCGCTCTTCCCACCATCCAACAGGAATCTGTGATACGGTGGGACCGGCAGGTACCTCAAAAAAATGGATGAGACCACAAAACGTACGACGGACAGTACAATACTTCGGTATAAACACATTGACAAAGAAGGCACTTTCCGCAACATAACTATTGAGGTACAACACTAACACAAAAGCAGACTTCTGACAGTTTAGTGACCATAACCTGGAGATCATGACACTGAAGTCCTGAAAGAACAAAATTCGGACTATAAACACTAACAACCCGATTATGTTCCCCCAAAGAAATAAAATACAATATTTCGGAGAAAGATCAAAATGATCTTCCGTGTCTAAGAATCGCCCGAACAACTAACAGTTACTTCAAATAGCTGGTATAGATCCAGGAGAAGATGTAAATGATAATACTTCATTGTGATCGAAGATCCGCAGGAGAAAGTAGAGGCCATAATACCGATTTTCCAGGAAGTCTATAAGGCGAATGTTGTCATTGTGTTGAACCACGGTCTGAAGAATCTGGTTCTTTCGCACAATTTCTGCCTTCGAAATGAAATATCTGTCTGGCGATTCGAGAACTCAGTCTTGACTGAGTTCAATGGCGAAAATATGGCAAATAAAGTCAACACCGGCTAGACGGAGCCATCCCGATTAATTTTGAAGGAAAAGCTCCAAGTGACTTTCGAATCACTTAGACGTAGGAGATCCATGGAACACGGAATATGTGCTTCGACATTTCCCACTAAAAGCTGTGGACATTTACACCACACAGTTTAATGATGCAATAAATAAGGCACATTATCCAATATATAGGAAGACAGCGGTCGCGCATCGGATTCCCAAAAGGGATAAAGACACGTCCGGTGAATGGTCCGAGATAAATGCGATTTTCCCAAAAATTTATTAAGAAAAATTAAAATATTTTGTGTTTGAAGACCATTATCTTGAAAATGAAAGCATTAATAGTATGAATTAATCATAAATCAATTGGCTATAAAATTGTTGGTACCTACTTCCCGGATGGAACTTTTTTAAAAACCCTGTAACTCTGTGGGTGTTGATAATAGACCCCCCTCTCTCTAATATGATTTCTCTTCATAACATGAACCAATGAATCGGATCTCAAAACAACCCAAAATAACAAACCGGACCACCCTGTATATTTTAAAGGCAAAATATGATAATAGAGTTTTAATCCAATAGTCTGAAATTGAAATTGTCCGGTAAAAACAAAACCGTTTTTTTTTTTCGAAGACATACAGAGCATTATTTTCCACCGTATTTATTCCTTGTCTATTAGGCTGGAACTGAAAGCCTCGTCGAAACTTATCCATTATATTGATTAAGAGATCTGCAAAAAAATTCAACAATTTACAATAAGAATTGTTGAGCATAACATATAGTATGTATGTTTGATAATATTCGGACGTGCTTTCGTTTGAAAGAGGAAACAATTTGTAGCGGGTGACAACCCCTATATCTTTAAAGCTACTACTTATCACGTTTACTTATCAACATTAAATCCGTACGTTCTTCCGTTTTTATTCTATTTTTATGAAGGTATGTAAAATGGTTCTAAACACATTTCGGAAACAGAATTGAGTAGAATTCTGAAAATTCTGGGGAGAAGTCTGGGATGATATTTGTCTAAAGGTCCTATGTAAAGGAATATCAATGACTCTATGCTTTGAGGCAGATTCGCAATGGACGAACACTTACTTGCTCTTAATAGGGATTTATCCTTGAACCCGAGAAAATCGCCTAGAACAATGATATGCGTGGGTTGATCACAAACACGAAATGTTACGGATGAATATCGTTACACCCGTAACGCTTGAAAAATGAATTTGTAAATAACATTTTCTGGACAAATGAGTAGTAGTTCATATTACGGACTGGTGTTAGAGATTGATGTCGTTTTAGAAAGATACTTTTCTTCCGACCTATTTACTCAATCGTGCGTTATGATTAAAAAATTTCTAGGGCTTTTAATTAAAACAATTTTTCTCGATATTTTAATACAATACAATAGGATAAATATCATTCAACATACTCGCAATGGTACAAATCTACTTAATACAATTCATTTAATAACGTCTTTGATTTATTCGTGGTATCTGGTACATTTTAGTTAAGATATACTCGTACGATATTGAAAACTTATTATTCCCACTTTTGGAGTTGGTGACGAAGAAGATGATGCAAATTTATTAGGTGAAGAAGAAAGCAGGTAATCTGAGTTTTTTTTTGTTTTAATGTTTTTTTAGCACACTTCGTGCTTCGTCAATGTCTTCGATATGAAATCAGATCATAGTAATAACGCGTAGAAAAAAATAAGTTTTCCAGTATAAAAAAATTCCAACATTGTATAGATGGCAGATTTTTGGGTGGGTTGTGATATACCGAATGGATTATTTCTCCAAATATTTTCCTAAAATGTATTTCCAAGATGCTGTCATATATCCCAAAATATAAGTTCTGGCAACCTGTGAAAATAAATCACACGTAAGTAAACTTGAATAAAAATCTGGCAGCGTGTCAAAACACATCACACCTAAGTAACCTTGAATAAAAATACAAAGTGTCCCAGTCTAGGTTTTCGTCCTGATATCTGAAGATCCCTGAAGTTATGGCAAACAAAAAAATGTATTGCGGGGTGGTCTACTTTCACCCCCTCCAAGTTATAAGCCGTTAAAGTGAGGAACCCCTGATTTCGAGGTAGGTTAGGTTCGGTTAGGTAAGAATGGCTGTTGGAAATACTAACCCACTTAGGCCTATTGGCCCATTGTGATGCCACGTGGATATATGATCCTCTAACTAATGGAACCAGTTTGAGCTTATAATAAAGCGTCAATGATTTCTAGGTCGTTTAGGTCGTTGTAGAAGAAAATTCCTAGATGAAGCTTTCTTCTCCTAGATTAAGCTTCCTTCTCAGGGAGAGAGCTGGACATGCACAGAGTAGGTGGAGGATTGTCTCCTCTTCTTCCCCGTCCATGCAGCTTCTACAGAAGTCGTTTGTAAAAGCGCCGAGCCTTCTTGCGTGCATGCCTATGAGGCAGTGTCCAGTGATGACACCTATTATAGCGCTGAGATCTTTTCTATTTAAAAGGATCAGGAACTTAGAGCGATTCAGATCCAGCTTTGGCCAGATATGTTTGGTCGCTAGACATGTTTGCTCAACAGTCCACCTAAGGTGGACTTTTATTGACATCCAGCTTTAATGTCAGTTTGCATGTATACCTATGATCGGTATACCTATATTACGCTTTTCCGGTAGAATAGGTAGAGTCGTTCCAATTTTGGCGAGTTCATCGGCTCTGCAGTTCCCTGGAATGCCTCTGTGGCCCGGCACCCAACAAAGGTGAATGTTGAACTGCTCTGCCATATCCATGAGAGATGATCGGCATTGAAGGGCGATTTTAGAATATAATGAGACCGAGTCCAGGGACTTTATGGCGGCCTGACTATCCGAAAATATGCGGATATCCTTTGCAGATATCACGTTTTTCTTCAGCCAGGACAGAGCTTCTTTAATCGCCAAAATTTCCGCCTGGAACACGCTACAGTGCTTTGAAAGACGGAAAGAGAGGCTTAGATTTAGCTTACCTGAGAAAACACCGGCACCAACTCCGCTATCGGTTTTAGATCTATCTGTGTAGAGATGGATTAACTTGTCCTCCATGAAAGTATCTTCCTCCCAGAATGATCTAGGGGGGAAGCTTACATGGATGTTTTTGTTAAACCAAAGTTCAAGTATGGTGTAATCGGTGTTCTCTATGAGGATTCCTAATGTATTAAGAATGTTGGCGTGGTCAAATGAATTATTTGTCCACTGTATAGTCTCTTTAAGGCTAATAGCTGCAGTCGCGGCTACTTGCCTGCTAAAAATGTAGAGGGGTGTCAAGTGAATCACAGTATCTAATGCCGCAGTGGGTGTAGACCGCAAGGCTCCCAATGGCTTTTTTGCAAGAGAATAAAGCTATTGTAGCTTTATTGACTCTTTCTTAATTGTTAGGTTTCCAATTTAGTTTCCTGTCAAAAATGAGACCCAGATATTTTGCTGTATCGGAAAAAACTAAACTGGTAGCATTTATTGAAGGAAGGTCTATAATTGGAATTTTGTATCTCCTGGAAAAGAGAACAAGATCAGTTTTATGGGGGTTTATAGTATTCCCAATCCACAGCGATCTGCCCAGCGGGTTAATCTATTGAGATTGAAGGAGTTTTTTAATGGTATTGAGATGCTTTCCTGAGACGGCTATAGCAACGTTATCCGCATAGGCAATCACTCTGCTACCACCCGCTTCCAGGTATATCAGCAGTTCGAGGTAAAACTTCTTAAAAAGCTGTAGCTTTCTAACGGATTTAGCTTAAGCAATAGTGTGGTACAAAATGCGTGGCAGTTTAGTCAACTGGAGGTGGCAAGGATCCGATAGGAGATATTAGTACAAATAAATGGTGTGATCCAACGTAGTAACATTTTTGTAGCCGAAGTGGACTTAGCTGAAAGTTTTATTCCGCGTTGTGAAATATTCAATCACGGGAGAGGATAAAAAATATTTATAAGACTTAACAAGAAAATCATGTAATTTTCTTTTGAAAAACTAAAATGGTATGAACATAAACAAGTAACAAAGTTTAAACACCCTGGGTAATATCATTGGCCGCGATTTTTCTGTCGTATAGATAGTATGGATTTAAAAGGGTGGTTTAAGATTTACTAAAACTCAAGCTAAATTAATTAATTTCGATGTCTTCGGTGAAAATGCCCTAAATTGATATACCTACTTTTTTTGTTTTTCCATACTTGATTATAATCTTATTAAGAATTATTTTTAAAAGAATTTATTTTATGACAAAAATTAAATATTTTGTGTTTTTTTAAATGTGCCTTTAACGATTCAAGGTACCCAAAAGTACCTTTATATAGTTATAATATATAGGTATTTATACGCAAGAAACAAGTAGCTATCATCGCATCAAAAACTTAAATTACACGTATTTTACAAAAAATTTAAAATGTAACTCAATTATTATCGCTATTTGAATTAAAGAAAAAGTTTCCTGTTCTCTGTTTAAATCGTCATAAAATTATACAAATATACATATAAATCCCTCATCTGAAAATGTGTCTAGAGCCCCTTCAATTACTGCTGCTTCGCCCCCAACATCTTCATCTACTAGATCCATTTTTCACCCCCTTCTGCTTCCCGCAGTTAAAATAACTCAACAAACTTTTGACACAACAGAATGTAGTTATGTACTTCCTAGGCTTAGAGAAAATAAGACGTACGAGAATATACGTCTACTTCTAGCGTATCTGCATGACAAATCCGACTCAGTTTGTTATGAGGTAAAACCGAAAACAAGCGTCATGATGTCCACACAGCGAGGAAGGTCTCCCTACTGACCTTACAAATCTAAGGAACTTATACATCAAGTTCCACGAGATTTTCAATATGCCTCCCCAAAAAGTCTCAGACGACCTTGCTGCTTTCGGTAACTATTTGCACTCAAAAAAGATCTCACATCTTCAACGGAGAAGAGCTGACAACGACAAATTTTTTCGTAAATAACGTTGCCAGTGTTCCAACCATCCACTCCTACTCCCTCTCGAAATAACCTTCCTTTTACTTTCAACTATCAAAACGTAAGAGGACTGCAATATAAAACCCGTGCTGTCTTGTGCCAGTGTCACGCTCTCCCATTTGTGGTCTACGCTCTGAACGAAACTAATCTGATTCCCGATATAAAGAATCAGGAACTATTCCCCCTAGTTTCAACTTTTTTCGAGACGACGATCTTACCTGTCCAAAAGATGATTCTCCGTGTCGACCTCCACAATGA
>CASBSA010000170.1:35224-129546 GCA_949129095.1 Volucella bombylans
AAGCATTATATCGCTACAAGAGGCACATTGTCCATATAATTTCATTCCTATTATTCCGAAAGGCTACGTCGGTGACTTAAAAACCTCCCCAATAATAGGACACCTAAGCAAGGAATAGGTTTATTAATCAAGGAAAAGATCCCACATAAATTCCGACTCCTCAATTCTAGTATTCCAGCACTGGCTCTAGAAATACAAGTTGAACCAAAAATAACTTATATTGGCTTGTATATCCACCCGGACCAAACTGTTTGTAAAGATGATCTTGATAATATCATCAGTCAAACTGAATCTCCCAGGATCCTCGGAGGTGACGTCAATGCATGAAGTACGCTTTGGAGATACCCTGCTTCAAACAAAAGAGGTAAAATTTGTGAAGACTTCCTACTTAACTCGAATCTCGCACTCTTAAACGATGGCTCACCAACCCACCTTTCAACATACAGCACCCTGACCCATGATGACATTACCCGTTTTTCATCTGAGCTTTTCCAAAAACCACCTGGAAAACTTTGGATGATCTTCACAATAGCGACCATTTTCCCATCATTACCTCTATAAAACTAGGTTGCACCCATAAAGACACTCCCCAGAGCTCAAAATTCAAAACAGACATGGCTAATTGGCTAGTTTTAAGGAGAGGAGCTACTGATTACTTATCGGGAAAACAACCCACATCAAACATCAACAAAGAAGCGGCATTAATTCAGAAGCTATCAGAACTGCTGCTAATTCCTCAATTCCAACAAATAAATCACAGTTGAAACGCATTCTCCCTTGGTGGAACTCTGAACTTTCGGAGCTGCGTAAAGTAAAAATGAAAGCACTGAAAGAATTCCAAAAAAAAACTCACTCTCAATCAAACTTTATTATTTATAAAAACTCAAATGCAAAGTTCAGACGACAGCTTAAAGATAGCAAGGCGAAAAGTTTCGTAGAGTTTACTTCTAGCATAAACCCTAATTTTTCGTCAGCCAAAATTTGGCTAAATATTCGTAAACTTACTGGCAACTCCAGCTCCCATACCGGCGGATAGAAGAAGTTATTTCTATTATTAAATTTGAAGCATGTTTAAATAAAGCCAAATGTAAAAAGGCTGGAAGAGACAGAATCTGTTACCAAATGCTTAACAATTTGTCACTAGATGTAAAAGCAAGAATTATAAGACTGGAAGACAAAGTATTTGACGCGGTCATTCCACAAAGGTGTCAAACTGCAACATTACTCCCATCCCTAAGCCAATGAAAGATACAAATTCCATTGAAGGATATCGTCCTATATCTGTCATCCCCTGTCTATATAAGATTCTAGAGAAGATTGTCGCGAAGATTGTCGCGAAGCGCCTTCTCTGGTTTGTTGAAACGAGAAAATTGGAAAATTGATCTCTTCGAACCAAGTACGAGTAGCTTTTACAGCCAACAGGGGATGCGTTGATGCTCACCTTCATATAGATTATTATACGAGTAGTTCAAAAGCACTATCCTCAAAAAATCAGGTCTCTGTACTATCGTTGAACTTCGAAAAAGCATTCGATAGAATTGGTATGCGTATTGTCTGAGTTGGTGGCCGTAACACAAATAGTAGTGTATTGCCTTCCAAATCGGAAGGTTCGGTGTTCGAATCCCAGCCTCGCCCGAAAGACATTTTCAGGCAATTTAATTTACGGAAGACGAATGGTTGCCTATAATACAACAACAAGTCCAATCACACTAATAATTTAGTCTCCCCATTAAATGTTGGATGCCACCCATGGAGCGAAATACCACTGAGCCCAAAAATCTTTCTTTCTCCCTCTGTCCCATTTTCCTAAGAACTTAACACATGTTCAGGCATTCTAATTATAATAATACCCACTTGAGTGTTAAGTTCTTAAAAAAAAATATTGTCTTAAGGAAACTAAAAATATGGGGTATTGGAAAACAAATATTTGGTAATGTTAAATCATTTCTAACCAATAGAAAATTTTTCACGAAAATCAACAATATTTTTTCCAACGCCTATCCGTTAGACAATGGGATGCCTCAAGGATCACCATTGTCGGTAGTTTTGTTTATGATCGCCTTCGATGACATTTCCACGATTCTGAATAAATATACACTTCTAGATATTTATATGTTAAACAAAATAAATGATTGAAAAGAATGTATAAATCTCTTAAATAACGCAATAAATAACATTTTAGAATGGTCGAGTACTTCCGGAGCTAAATTTTCATTCAATAAATGTAAGCTACTGCATGTTTGCCGTAAACTCCATTGTGCAGAACTTACTCTAGGTATCCATAATATTAAAAACTTAAATATCCTACGATTAATCTTTAATAATCGTTATAATTTAAAATAATACTACTGAAATCTTAAGAAGTCACTAGCTGCGACAGCCAATATTATTAAGTACTTAAGTGGTAAGAAAAGTCATTTACTCGTACATATCAACACCATTTCATCCATACCCAAGATGATAGTTCTAAGTAAGATTGATTATGAAATTTATATTTATTGCATTAGTCCGAAATCAATTCTTAAAATAATAAAACCAACTTACCACCAAGTAGCAAGAAGAAGCATTAATGTTTTCCCTACAATACCGATTAAAAATATTTTGGCAGAAACAGGTTGAAAAAAACGAATAGTTGAACAAAAAATCGAAATTGGCCTTTTCCAAAAATTCAGTTATTGATATAGAAATTCAAAAATCTATAGGCCACAAACGCAAAAAACGGATCCCGCCTGCAATTAGTATCGTACTCGATAATGCGCAGCAAATGTATCTTCCGATCAAAAGGATACGTAGCACGGCCGTTTCTTTCCCTTCATGGTATATAAAATCTGACTCCTTCATTATGACTCTGGCACAATACAGAAAAACAAACACCAGCAACCTATTATACTGCTCATTTTTACAAACATTTCATCAGAACTCAAAAATAAAGGATGGAGTTGATCTTCTGATCTAAATCAGAAGACAATATCTCATTTGCTGTCACCCTTGAATATAGTTATATTTACAGCAGAAGCCTTTGCTATCCTACAAGCGACGAAGACAAAAACGAGCCACAGAGGAAAATTTGTTATATGCTCTGACAGTATTTCAGTTTTAAAGGCAATTAGTAACCCAAACAACAATTCCGTACTTACTCGTATATCTGAAATAAGGAATAAAATAATTATGATGCCAAATAAAATAAAGTTGATATGGACGTCTGGCCATGTTAATATTCGAGGAAATGAAGAAGCCGATAATGCTGCGACCTCTGCAAAAGAAACACCAGTCTCCAAATTTAATATATTCACCAAACAAGATATTAAAACAAATATACATAAATCTTTAAGAATAAAACAGCAAGTCGAATGGAGCCTATATCACCATCATTATAAGAAAGTTAACGTCGATAAATCCCACCTACGGTATCCTACAAACGTATCAAAAATCAAAATCTTCAACTTCGTCCGATTAAGACTTGGCCATACCGCAGCTACTCACCAACACCTGTTAAATAAAAACAATCCTCCAATTTGCATCACTTGCAACGTAGCTCTTAATATCACTCACATATTAGAAAATTGTAAGATATCAAAACCTATCATAAAATCTATTTTCAAAAATCGATCTATGATATATTGATAATAGTATTAATATACTTAAATATTAACAATTTTCTCTCTTATCTAAATTTAAATATTCAATTTTAACTAATTAGACGCAGCTAGGCTCTTTAATTTTTATATTATCTTGTAATTTTAATTAATTGTTAATAAACGATAATAATAATAATAATACCTTTCGGAACGCTCAATTCAAATTATCTTAGATGGCTTCAAGTCTGATATTCAAAAAATAAATGCTGGAGCGACCCAGGGCTCCGTTTTGTACCCGACACTCTTTTTAATTTTTATCAATGATCTCTTGTCTGCCACTTCTAATCCAATATATTCCATTGCTGACGACAGTACTCTCTGGTTTTCGTATTCGTTCCCGGACTCACGTCCCTGCTCGTCCGCTGTGGAAACGGCAGCGTATGTTAAGCTCATTAAATTCTGATATTAAAAGCATAACCAAATGGGGAACTATCAACAGAGTGGTATTTAATGCTTCCAAAACACAAATTGCATCGTCGAAACCGAAAAATTGTTCATTTTCGGTATGTGTGTCAATGACAACTTCCGTTGGAATGACCACATATTCGATGTCGCCAAAGGTGCTGCGAAATGGCTAGGTTTCCTCAAGCGATGTAAGAAATACGGTACCTAACTTTCTTTCCTCCCTAATTTTCGTTCGCACGCGCTGTATTCAAACATTTTAATGGTACATTAATCCCTTGAGCGCGCGCTATTAAAAAAAATAAAAATAAGACACTAGGCAAGTATCTATAACATTAAGTCATATAAGTGTATTGAGAATACATGTGAATGAGTAAATAAATTTAAGTAAAACATTGCAACAACCGGTTTTACAATTTACTATTATCATTTTATTGTATGTATGAAACATAAGAAAATTCAGAATAATTAAGTTGTGTATAAATATGGCCGGCTTTAGTAAGTATGTCTGGCTTAATAGTATTTAAGAAAATATATCTTTAATATTTACATCAACAATAGAGATATGAGATACTAGTTAAATTTTTTTTTTCAGTGTATATTCAGTATATGCTACATTAATATAGGCTATACATTCATTCTCGGTGTTTATATCTTTGGCGTACATTTAAACAAAATAACCATAAGAAGAACTAGACTATCACTTTTCAAATTCGAAAAAAAAGTAGGGGCTCATAGTAGTTTTATCTCTAATCTCATTAATGTGATATATAGGAATATCATAATATAATAATAATATATATAATAATATAATATAATAAGGACTTGACAACCTTTTTTTTTTAAATAAAACGCAAACCATTTGAGATATTTCAAAAAAATTTTATCGGCTTGAAGTACAATCAAAACATTTATGAATGGAACTCACCTTCGTTCATATGGCCACCGCGGGCACGTTTGCAACGGTCGATTCGTTGGACACAATTTTCAACGACTCGGCCACACATTTCGGCCGAAACGGCCGCTATTTCGCGTTCAATGTTGGCTCTGAGCTCTTCCAACGTCATCGGCGTGTTGGCATAAACCAATGACTTAACGTAGCCCCACAGAAAATAGTCAAGTGGAGTTAAATCGCACGAACGAGGCGGCCAATTTACTGGCCCACTTCTTGAAATAACACGCTCACCATACTTACTATTCAATAAATCGATTGTAGCGTGTGCTGTGCGGCTTGTGGCATCATCCTGTTGAAACTACATGTCGTCCAAGTCCATATCTTCCAATTCGGTCCAAAAATAATCGATCATCATGGTGCGATAACGCTGACCATTCACAGTAACGTGAGGATCGTTATCGTCATCGAAAAAATATGGCCCAATAACGCCGCCGGCATGCAAACCGCACCAAACAGTTATTTTTTGTGGATGAAGTGGTGATTCATGAAGCACATGTGGATTTTCACCCGACCAATAACGCATATTTTGCTTATTGACGGGTTTTTCAATGGGGTCTTGACAACTTTGAATTTAATTTGTGAACGCACTCTTTCACCAATCATCAAACTGTCACTGTAAATTTGTTCGGTAAACTCAATATTTTCATCATGATAAAGTACACTAATGAGCAACGTTTGCAAATTATAAAAATTTTCTACCGAAATTCGGAGTCGGTGACTGCAACTTTAAGAGCGTTAACTCCAATTTGCGGTCGTAATTCTCGCCCTAGTAGACAGGCATTAACAAATTTAGTGAACAAATTTGAGTCTACATATTCGTTGTGTGATGTTGCCATGTCAGTGAGACAATGGGTTGGTCCAAGTGTCGAAAATATCGCTGCAGTTTAGGCGTCCGTAGCAAACGATCCAAATC
Source organism: Volucella bombylans (assembly GCA_949129095.1). Lineage (NCBI taxonomy): Eukaryota > Metazoa > Arthropoda > Insecta > Diptera > Syrphidae > Volucella > Volucella bombylans. The sequence continues at coordinate 41,133 of CASBSA010000170.1, forward strand.
AGTCAATTCCACGGCGTTATCAAGAATTGGGCATCGTTCAGACCACATTATGGCGTATTTTGCGTAAGCATCTTGGTTTACACGCATACAAGATCAAGCTGACTCAAGAATTGAAGCCGATGGACCATTTGAAGCGACGTACGTTCTCCGATTGGGTTCTGGAGAAGATGCGCCAAGATGATGAATTTCATCGCAAAATCATCTTCAGTGACGAAGCTCATTTTTGGCTCAATGGGTTCGTCAATAAGCAAAATATGCGTTATTAGTCGGGTGAAAATCCACGTGTGCTTCATGAATCAGCGCTTCATCCACAAAAAATAACTGTTTGGTGCGGTTTGCATGCCGGCGGCGTTATTGGGATATATTTTTTCGTCGACGATAACGATCGTCACGTTACTGTGAATGGTCAGCGTTATCGCGCCATGATCACCGATTATTTTTGACCCGAATTGGAAGATATGGACTTGGACGACACGTGGTTTCAACAGGATGGTGCCACAAGCCACACAGCACACGCTACAATCGATTTATTGAATTGTAAGTATGGTGAGCGTGTTATTTCAAGAAGTGGGCCAGTCGATTAGCCGCCTCGTTCGTTCGATTTAACGCCGCTTGACTATTTTCTGTGGGGCTTATTTAGTCAGTTCAGTTCAGTTTATATGCATTTTTATTTATACACCTTAAATTACTCTTACATGCTAGACAAAAAACGCTTAAAAAGTAGCTTAAATAACTTAAAATTATCTTAAACTAACTTACTGGCCCCATGCAGGCACTCTAAGTTAAACGTAACACTTTAATATTACGTCTTTCGACGTTTATGACGGATTTTATTCTTATTCTACAGTGACTTAACTACAGCTTTAACTAAGAAAACATGTTTAAAAACTTAGTATGGATTATTTTAATTTTATTATAAAACTTAAAACTAAAAGCCTACATACTACCTAAAACTAAACCTTAATCTACTGACATCTACATGCATATATATATACGTAATATGTATATACTTCATATATTCATATATATATGTTTTTTTTTTTTTCATTTTATATATTTATTTATCTTTTTGGTTTTATATATTTTTTTTTTCTTAAAATCTAACTTAAACCTATCTAAAACTATGTAAGCCGGCCATGGCTAAAAAAATTAGGCTGGCCTACCTTGTTTCACATGAAGCTACACATCACTGGAGGAGTTCGACGACGAAGCGTCCTCCCCTTCAACAAGCCACCAAGAGTGTTGGTGATGCCGATCAACATCCCTCATGTCGCGACTCGCTACCGCCCTTCTGAACCGGAGACGCTCCGCTCTGCCATGTGCGACGTCTCTGTTGTAATTGAGTCGCCTGTCCGCAGCTGTTCGAGTAGCGTGGAAGATTAGCGACACCGCCAATCTGTCCTAGATCAGACCTTTGCTATCTAGATAGAGGAACGCTTCTAGAGGAATAGAGACGTCTAAGCGAACTCTCTCGTGGTACATATAATTGGGGTAGTAAGCCCCGGAGATCAGGTTGTTCGATGAGGCCATTGCTCTTGCAACGTGCCTTCGAGTCAACTTAATGACGAAATTGTCCACTCTTATTAGGTTCGCCCTATTGTATGAGACCGCATTAGGATAGAATTTTATGTACTCAGACTCTGGTGTTCTGTATAAGCGAAGACAAGTCCTAAGACAAGCCCTCTCAAACACCCGAATCTTTTCCAATAAACTTGCTCTCATGTTGAACCACACGGGACATCCAAATACAGGCATGGGCCTGATAAGGGCCATGTAGCAGATTACCTTCACCCTCGCATCGAGTTGGCTGTTATAAAACAGTCTCTTTGTAAGGTCAAAAGCACCTTTGGCTCTGGCCAGAGCAACATCTATATGTTTGTTAAAATACAGAAATTGATCTAGTCAGATCCCAAGGTATCTGACTACATTTCGACAAGCAAGTGGCTGCACGTGCTGCCCCACGATCGAGAACTTTCGACAATTCTTTCTGGTATCCCTAGAGGCCCCAGACAAAGGCGTCCTAAACAGAATGGTTTCCGACTTCTGAAAGTTGATTTTCAACTTCCAGTCAGCGCAATATCGCTTAATTTTGTCGAAGTCACGTTGCAAAAGTATATTAATTACCTCAATCTTTGGACCTAATCTGTACGCGATTATGTTGTCTGCGTACGCTATGGCATGGTGAAGTGAACCTATCAGATCACTCGTGTAAACGTTGAATAGGACCGGCTAATTTACCGCACCCTGTTGTAGACCATTTTTAATGTCAAATATTCCAGCAGAAGTCACATCGCCATTCTTCACTATGAACTGTGTACTGGAGTGCATATCAAAAAGAATATACAGCAGTGGTTTACTAGTGCCCAACCTGTCCAGCTTGAAAAAGAGTCCTTCTAAACATACGGTATCGAAGGCTTTCTCCAAGTCAATCAGGCAGGTACCAGTGCACTGGTTCTTGGCTTTGTTCCATTGGATATCAGAAACCAGTTTAGACGCAGCATGATATCATGCCCCGCCTTGAAACAGAATTGATTATCCGGAACTATATTTTTGTCCTCAACCCACTTATTCAGGATTCTATTGATCACCTTCTCGAAAACCTTCTAGATGTTTGGAAGAAGACTGATCGAGCAGAGATTCGGCGGATTGGAAGTGTCTTTATCCCTTTCGGGGATGGGATGTACTACCGCAGTTTTCCAATACGCTGGATAATGTGCATTATTCATTGCATTATTAAACAGGATGGTATAGATGTTCACCGCTTTTAGAGGAAGATATCGAAGCACGATGTTCGGAATACCATCGGTCCTCACTCATTTCTTACTCCTAAGTGATCTCCGGGTTATGTCTGTCAATAAACTGTCTGTACAAAACCTTGACAGCAGTCTACTTTTATATTGGTGCAGTGTTGCGTTGCGGAATAATTCTTCTTCGTCAACGTGTTGGTACCAAGGTATCGTTTTGTCCATTGTTCGTTTGATTGTCTTGTCCATTAGTATTAGATACATGTCAATCTCCTCGTTTGACAGATTTCTGTTGGACGGTGGGTAGAGCGAATTAGAGGAGAGTGCTCTAGTCAGTGTTCTGGTGAAGTGTGTCTAACGCACCCTACTATAATTGTAGGAATGCCTTGGACAAACTCATCCAATTCCGCAATTCCGTTGGGAACAGTTATTTCGGTGCTAAGACCGCAATGTTCACTCTCATACACGAAAGTGCGTAGACAGTTTGTAGTTTGTTGGTTAGTGGATGTCAGTAGTATTCGTGATTCGAACTGAAGAAGATCCAAATAGGACCCGTATCTGGGAAACGACCGACTATCCGTCGCCTTAAGCCCGAGTCGATACATTATACTGTGCCGACCCCATCAATTGAATAGTAGGTCCCCTCTAGTATTTGGTGTATTATTTCCCCAATCATATTTGGCGTTGAAATCTCCGCCGATAATAAAATAGTTGTCTTCCAGTTCCAGCCTCAGGAATCGAAAAACCGTCTCGAGCTCTGAGATGAATAAGGTGGATTGAGTAGCCTTAGGTGCATTGACAGACACCATATACAACCACTCTCCACTACGGAGAGGGATATACACGATGCATGTGCCAACACGCCGACGACGTTAGAAGAGCTCAGAGCCAACATTGAACGCGAAATAGCGGCCGTTATGGCCGTGTGGCAGAGTAATTGGAAATTGGATCCAATGAATCGACCGCTGCAAGCGTGCCCGCCCCCACAGTCGTGGGGACCTCAGCGAAGATCAGACGCATTTCGTGTTCGGCTTTAAAAGTGTGGAAAAAATAAATATAGTGTTAAACAACAAATTTTCAAGTGTTCGGTAGCGGAAGTGGTAGAGACCCGGACAATAAATCTCGGGGATGAGGGTTCGCTTCCCAGCCACTGCGAAAGTTTTTTTTCTTTAATTCATTTAAAAAGACAATTTTTAATAAAAAAGTGTTTACTTAATACAAATTCACGTGATGGATTGTGGAGAGCGGTCCGCTATGCTAATAGCGGAATCTGCTGAGATATCAGATGAAGCTTCACGTGGTTCGAGCCAAACGCCAAAGCCAAAGAGAAAGAGGAAGCTAAAGCCAACCTCTAACTATCCACCCAACCAAGGTCCACTCTAAAGCTTGGTAGAATAATGGCAGGAAAAAACTTCATTGGCAGCAAGCGAATCGAACGATGGAGAGGAGAAAATCGAGTCAATAAGTAGCAGTATCAATATGCTACAGCAAAGGGTACAGGCCATAAAAGAACAGCAAATGGTCAGAAGGAAGAGGAAAGAGCATGAGCAATCCCAACAACAACAGCAGTCATAGCTTGCTAAAAGAAGTCCAAACAAAAACAACAGACAAATACAATAGCACAAGTGCTACAAAAACACCAACAAAAGCAAAAGAAACACCAGCCACAACAACGGCAACAGCTTAAACAGCAGCAGCAGAACCAACAGCAACAACAACAGCAGCAGCGGCAGCAGCAGCAGCAGATGAAAAAGAAGGAGAAGGTGCCTCCTATCAACACCAATAAATAAGGACCTGTGTAAGTTGGTCTTTGGTAATAATATTAAGCAATTGTGGAACGATCGCCATGCCATCCACTGTAATACCGTGGAGGGCTACGCGAAAGTGAAAAAGCTCTTAAAGGAAACGACGACGGAGCACTACTCTTTCACACCAAAGTGTGAAAAGCGGCAATCGATTCTACTGAAGGGGTTGGAACTGTCTTCGGATCCTGAGGAGATCCTGGCACTGCTCAAAGAGAAGGAGTGCGAGGGACTCGAGTTTGTAGGGGTAAAGCCATTTACCACAGCTAGAGCCAGGCAGGAGAAACGGAGTCTGCCGTTCTTCCTGGTGCAGCTCAGTCCCGAAAGCCGTCTGGATAGTCTAAGGAGTATCAATGTCCTAGACTACCAGGTGGTTCACTGGGAAAGATTAAAAAGGCGCGATGGCGTTATACAATGCTTTCGCTGCCAGAGGTTCGGGCACGCCGCGTCGAACTGCCAAATGCAGCCTCGATGCGTGAAGTGCGCAAAGAACCACAGTTCCGAGTAGTGCGCTCTGGGTGTTGACGGAGCATCCGATGGCTCGCAGCTCTCGTGAGTATTCCACGTTCCCACATGAACGTGGGACACACGCAAAATATCGGAGTTGTCCTAAGTTCGCTGACACTAAGAAAGCAAAACTGGCTCGACATCAGAAGGTGCAGGTCAAACGTTCACCTGTTAGGTTTCAAACACCAGCCGTCACGTCCCAAATTTCCTACGCCCAAATGGAGTCAGATAGGGGGGCTACGGTACAGCAAGCGACTCTTGCTTCTCCGGTGCCGATGCCGACAACAACGGAAACTGCACCTAACATGCTGGCCATCTTTCTCGCAATCCAAAGGCAGATGGCTCAGCTGCAAAAGCAGGTGCAAGAACAGGCCAAGTGGGTGGACCAGATCTACGCGCTTCTGCCGGAACTAACGCAACACATGTCGTAATGGGTACGCACATAGTGGAGCAAACTTTGAAAGTCCTTGCGGTGAATGTTAATTCACTGATTAGGATCGAATGAAGAACAGCGATGTTTAAATTGCTACAAGACCAAACTCCTGATGTACTTTTCCGGCCCAGATCCAAACGTGGAGGCGGTGTCGCGATCTTCTTTAAAGAAGGTATAAAATTTTACAAAGTGTACAAGGGCGTGTTGCGCAGGTTCCGGGTGTTGGAAGCAGTCGTCATTTACATACCGCTCCGCAGTGGAAAGCGGCTGTACTTGGCCTCTGTTTATGCACCTGAGGCTTCACAATCTACTCTATTCATTACAGAGCTCGACACGCTTTTTCGACTTCTGAGGCTGGAATCGGGGGAGAATTATTTTATAATCGGCGGTGATTTCAACGCTAAATAAAGAGATTGGGGAAATAATTTGCCAAATACTAGAGGGAACCTACTACTCGATTGGTGGGGTCAGCACGATGTCATGCACAGACTCGGTCTTAAAGCGACGGATAACCCGTCGTTTCCCAGAAGCGGGTCTTATTTGGATCTACTGCTATACGACGGACGTATACGACGGACACGTACGAACGTACAAACGCTAAACAGTCTGCGCACATTCGTGTATGACAGCGACCATTGCGGTTTTAGCACCGAAATTACAGTTCCCAATGAAATTGCGGAATTGGAGGAGTTTGTTCAAAGACATTCTTACAACTACAGTAAGACTCGATGGACATGCTTCTCCGCAACCTTGACAATAGCACTCTCCCCGAACACGCTCCACCCACCGTCCAATAGAAATTTGTCAAACAAGGGTATCGACAAGTACCTAAAACGAATGGACGAGACAATTAAACAAACTATGGGCGCCACAATACCGCGGTATCGACGTACGACTAACGAAGATCTGTTCCGCAATCCTACTATTGACGCACTACATCGACAGAAAAGTAGACTTCTGTCTATACTCAAAAACTTCTATGGACAGTTAACTGACAGACAAGACCCAGAGATTAGGACACTGAAGTTGTCAATTAAAAATCTTCAAACATTAATAAAAGAGAATTATAGAATTTCTGTAAGTTCACATTAGAACAACAAGTTTCGGGTTGTAAACACCAGCAACCCGAATATGTTTCCGCAAATAAATAAACTATTTCGGAGAAAAAATCAAAACGACCTTCAGTGTCTTAAAATAGCCCGGACAACAGACAACGAACGGTTACTGACAATAGCAGGTATCGATCCAAATGAGGCCGCTGTGTTCGAGGGTGTCCATTGATTGACTGGTATTAGTATCATCAATAAGTTTTATCGCAAGGTTTTGAATCCTAAAAAAGATGTTTTAGGAGCACCTGACGTTGTGTTGGGCGTTGTACTCCAATTTTGGGCGGATGAATGCCTTATATATTGAGGACAGATCAGAGGGGGTAAAAAATTTCTTACATCGCTGGAGGAAACCTAGACATTTTGCAGCATTTTTGGCGACATCAAATATGTGGTCATTCCAACATAAGCTTAATTTTGAAGAATCAGTGAACAGTCTCCATTGATCTAGTGAATAGTCATAGCTTAATTCGTTCATAAACTCCTGTACATCATTGTAACATATAAGACCACTTTCTTCTTTAAACAAATGTACAAATTTAGCATTGTGTTTTCAATACGCTGAGACTTGTGTACTTGAATGAAGTAAATTCCTTTGCTGAAGTCTGGAACCTAAGAGTTCAGCTTGTGCTTTAGACAAATTTAGGTCCCTAACTAAATCATTTAGTTCACCTTGACGTATTAAATTGAATGTGGTATATTTTCATTTATAACAAAATCTTGCTAGGTGGTTTGTATTGATTCTGATTCAATATCACTTACATTGTCTTCTGCATCATTTTCCTTCATTGGAGGTTGCGGTGGTGGGCTGTGAATATGAGGAAGCGGGTTAGATACAGATTCCACATCACGATATACAATTTTACCTCGTGTTTTATAAGAATATCCCTTCAGTTTCATTAAACAGAAATAACAGTCATTCACATAATCTTTTCGTTCCCTTCAAATTATGGGCTTAGAAAGGGGCATTGGCAGGTGGATATCTTTAAACCACCCTCTTAAGTACCGTACACATCACAAACAAAAAAACTTGGTAACCTGGGTTTGTTAATACTTTCAGAAATGTTGAAACCAAAATATTGTACAAATTGTAAATGTTATTTAGTAACGGCGTAGGCCGTTCTCCCCATAAACAAAACCAAGGACTTAACTGTAGTAAAAGTTGTAACAATATTAAACGTCAATAAACCAACAATATCGTATTGAAAATATACAGGTGTGAGGGAATATCGTGTACTTACAAACAGCAATCTTGTTTTTATTAGTTAAGCCAGATACAATGCTTTTTTTCGATATACCGTCAAAAATTAGCAAAATATAAAGTTCATTATTTCGATGTAATACAATTTTTTTATTATTTTTCTGTTAATACGGTGTTATTGATAGTTTGAGAAAAACTGAGAAGCAGTACAGTTGTTTGTTTCTGTAGTGCGTTGAGATTGTTCTTATTGTGAATCATAGTAATAGAGCTTGGTGCCATAATGCTACATGGAGTAGATGTACAGTTATAATTATTAATTAGTAAGGAATCCCTGCGCAGAGTATTCATTTTCTTTTTAAACTAGCCGAAATAGTTGCGTAGCTGGCTTATGAGAAGAACTTCCTGGTAAAGATAACTTGTAGGATTCTCCAATGGTTTTCATATCCCATTAGAATTTAGGATAAGTTAATCCGAAAATAGTAAGAAAAAAGACTAAGCCTGAGCGATTATGCTTGAGAGGTTTTGGTAAAGCTAAGAAAATAAATAAATAAATGTGGCAGGTGGATTTATTTCCATTTCCCACTGAGAAAGAAAGAGCTGAATACATACTCGAATGGAATTGAAAAAAAGATACAAGACTTTAGACAAAAGCTTCAATTAATGACCTAATCTAAATATATTTATTTTACTACTTAGTCAGTGTACGGACTTCAGTTTGTTTCGGAACATTAGCACTTCGTTTGTGTCGATTAACATTTTTTCATTCCTGTTTTGATAACAGAAAGATTCTAAGATTTGTATTTAGTCTTGCTAACCTTAGATTGATGTTTAAGTGGTGAATCTCTTTGTACGAAACATGCAGTTCTTGTTCTGTTTAAATTAAATATAATTACTCGTAGGTCTGGGATACTTTGTATTAACAAAATAGTAACTTGAACCGCGTTCGCGGTTCTAAATTGGTAATATTACGTGCTACGATAATGTATTTCGATTAGTACTGCAAAAATTCCGAAAAAATCCTCTATTTTCAAAAAAAAAATAATTGTATTTTTTATATGTTTTTTTTTTAAAGCTTAAAAACGCATCAGCAGATTTTAATCATAATCTAATGGCCGCGATTCGACATGAAGGTGCATTATCTGACAAAAATTCAAATCGGTAGCACTATTCGTTCGCGAGTTTTCTTGGGCCAAAAAAGCAAACACATACCTACATACATATACGCAAAAGGTCAAGATGTAACAATCCTTGTTAGAACCGATCTGGCTCTGGCACAGTAGCCGATAAAGGCCTGTGTCAACCCTCGCATAGATAACAATGGGATCTCGATGTTACTGCACATCCGGAAATCGATAACGATTTTGAATGCGGACGCAACAACAATGAATACAATCAAATAAAATAAAGTAAAGTAAGTTATAGAAGCTAATGGAGTTAACCCCTTTCAGATGAATTCAAGGCTGTAGAGAGCAGCCGGAGAACAGTCTCAAGCCGCTAAAAAGATAAAACACTTGTGGAAATCGAATCTATCAAAGCGCTCTATGACCTCTCGACGAATATAAGGCGAACAAAGAAAGGGAACCTGCTGATGCAACTGGGAGACAGGCCAAAAAACAGACCAAATAAAAAAAAATAATTGGTGAAACTCTTGGCAACAATGTGAACATACTGGCTCTGACACACCGCATTGTCCTGGAAGTAAAGGACATAGACGATGCCAAGACGAAGATGGAGATCAGCAAATCAAACAGACAGCAATATCAAATTGCTACGATCAACTTGCCTAAAAGCAGTGCACACAAAGCAAACATGCGACTTTGTTGCATTTTAACTTAGCTTTGAATATCATTCCAAGTACTTACCTTCGTTTGCGAACGGAAACAGACAGTATTTGAGTTTTAAAATACTACGTGCACATTTTATGCTGAGGATCGTTTTTTCATTACCGTCTTTTTTTCATTTCATATTTTTCCTGTGCTAGAGCTAATAACAGTGTATAGTATACCACCTTTTAATTATGTAGATTTCTTTCACCGCGCAACAAAATGATTTTTCCTAAAACTGCAACGTCAAAACAGTCCATTTTTAATTTTGCTAAGCGTCGTTACGACACAGCTTTGCTGAAACGAGTATTCTAAGATGGGCAGACGACCGTTGACTATATTTTTATTTATTATTGATTCCGAAGTAGAATTCTGCCAATCCATTTTAATAATTCCAAGTGAATTTTTTAAAATTGAAAACTTTTTTGCAGTGCTCATTTTGGAAAATTGGGAAAAATGAAAAAATATCGCAAAGATGAAATTTACCCTTTCTTGAGGGGTAAAATATCTGGTTAATCTAGTGTGATACTAGACCGGATATATCGAACTCTTAAACAGTTAAAAGTCGACTCTAGATTCTATTAAAAAAATTTATTTAGTGATGAGACTCACTTTTTGCTCAATAATTTGTGAAAATGAAAGGGAAAAGAAAAATCAAATTTTAAAATTGCTTCTGCAAGGTGAATCTTTAAGAAATGTGGCTGAGAAATATAATATAAGCCACACGACAGTTCAGAGGATGCATAAAAGCATATCAGATAAAAATCCAGAAAATAAAGGAATAAAAGAAAATCCAGAAAATATGACGCTTGTCATGTAGCTAACTTGGTGACAAGTAGTACTGCTGTCACTCCGTCAGCAGCACTTAAAATATTAAATATTAATCCTAGTCAGTGGACTGCGCGTCGATCGATAATCAGATTGGGTGTGAATGCAGCAGAAATGAAGAAAAGCCAATGCTGACCAAAAGACATGTGCGGTTGAGGCAGAATTTCGCTGCAATGTACAAGCATTGGACAATTACGGATTGGAATTCGGTGATTATATTTAACACATGTGACATGTGTAGATATTTTATGATAGTTAATATGATAATTTTTAGGTTATTTGGACCAAAACAAAAAAAAAACAGTAAACTGCTGAAAGTATCTACACGACATGCAGATACATTGGTACATGGATATATCTTATGGGCATACGACGAAAAAACCTTAATTCTTTTACGAGTGAAGATAAATAGAATATAAGGTGGTTGTGCAAAAAAAACGATGGTTTAAAGTTTTACCGCGGTGTAAAAAAAAACACTAGTTAGAAAATTATGTACATATATGTATACTTATGGTATTAGCTGTATGAAATAAAATAAATGATAAATAAATAAAAAATAAATAAATAATGTTGGTATATACTGTTCTCCAATATCCCATTCATTTGCACAGTTGATTCGTTGTGAAGCACACAAACCCAACAACAACACCAAATACGCATACAGAGTACGATCACTGAACGGTAGAAGGAAAGCAAAAAATGGGACACATTTTGTGATGGACACATTTTTCAGAAAGACAAGCGGTTATACATATCCATGTCAATTAACAAATTTCAGTCTGATGGCAGTGCTTGGTATTGGACAAGGGACCCCTACACCATAGAACCACACCAAGTGCAGCAAACAGTTAAACATGATGTTGGTTCAATAATGATTTGGGGCTGCATTTCGAAAAATGGTGTGGGTCCCTTAGTACGAATTGACGGTATAATAGTGACATGAATCCTATTGAGAATTTGTGGAGCTACGTTAAATTGTGTAGGTAGAATTTTGAAAGATGAAGTCCGAAATGGATACAATTATTAAATTCACTTTTATTTGTATTCAATTTAAATTTATTACAATAATAATTGAACAAACAAATATTGTAGTACCACTTGATAGCGAGGCAATCTGAGAGAGAACAAAAAAAGCGAAAAAGAAAAGCCAAAAGCCCAAATAAATGACAATTAGTCTCAGAGATTTTAAACAAACTCAACTCTTTCCAGATATGTTACAACATTCCGCCCGTCTTGTTGCCTTGAAGAGGTAACGAAATTATCAATTTTAACTAACTATTATTAGGAATAATAATTCATTGGTTAAAGACTACTTGACAACTTAATTATGAGTTTAAACAAAGCAAAGTATTAATATTTTGTTCAGTTACTTGTAAACTTAATTATATGACACTATAATAAAGCAAGTACAAAATTACGTTGGAGATCTAATAGACAGTGGACACAGTTTAACAACAGGTCTCTTGAGTATGGAATTCTTGGTCTTGACTGTAACCACACGAGTTAGTCCATCGCGTCCAGGATGAAGCTCCAGAAGCCTCCAAGAAGCCACTTAGCAGGAGGATACCTTTCATCTACGATGAGAACTAATGAGTCATTTTTTATAGGATCAGTTACCTGTTTCCATTTTAAGATGGATTGAAAACATTGAATATATTCAGAGGACCATCGAGTCCAAAATTCATCTATCATTCGTCTGATGTATTACCAGCGAGAGAGTCATGAAATTGAAATCGTTTCAGATCTTAATGGCTTTGGCAGGGTGTTAAGTGCTGACCCGATCAGAAAATGACCAGGTGTAAGAGCTTCGATGTCATCAGGGTCATCTGATAAGGGGCAGAATGGCCTCAAATTAAGAACAGCTTCGATTTGTACGAGTAAAGTCGTAAAGGCGTAGTTTGTCCGATGACACGTCTGAGGTGAAATTTGACTAAATTCACCCCAGCTTCACACTTTCCTACAAAGAGAGGAGAGGATGGGGGATTTAATACCCACTATGTTCCATCATTTGCGAGAAGGCCGCCAGGTTGCCTAGTTGTTGGGAAGCGGATGAAAAGAGTCTTCGTAGTTCGACGTCTGCTCCAATAAGATTCGTTCCACAGTCGCTGTGGAGAGTTTTACGACCAGTAAAACGTTTAAACGCAGAGAGAAATCCTTCAGCTTAGTAGTGTGTCGTAACTTCTAAATGCACTGCTGATGTCGCGAAACAGATGAAAAGAACAATATACCCTTTATACGTCTTCGCTGAACGCCCCATTCAAGTCCTTAGTGTGAATGGTCCAGCATACTCGACGCCTGAATTGATAAATGGTCTTGCAGGATTAATCCTCGTGGAGGATAGCTGTCCCATTAGTTGTTTTGTGGTGATACCACGATGCCGAGCACAGATAACGCAACGTAAAATAAAGGTTCGAACTGGCGTTCTGCCGCCAACAATCCAATAAGTTTCACGCAGAAATGCCAAAGTAACATGCATCCCGTCTTTTCATGAGTTTGATGTATGATGAGCTTCGTTAGTACAGAATTCCTAGGCAATATAAGAGAATGTTTAGTATCTGTATCCAAAAGAGAATTGCGCAACCGTCCATCAACACGAAGTAAGACTAGTGAATCTAGAAAAGGTATTAATTTAATTAATGGATTCTTACTGGCTATTTCATGACCCCGAATCAACTTGGATATCTCTCTCTTAACTTCTTTTATCCAAAAACAAGGAGCCGCATCAAGTTCTTTTGTTGTTAAGGGTTGGATTTTCACACTGCGAGATTCTTTCCGAAGTATTTTGATTGCTCGTTGGCATGCTGCTGTAACTCTGATGAGGCGATTCAAAGTAGAGTAACGGTCGATTATATCCCACAGCTTTGGATCCTCAATATTATAGATAGTAGATACTTGAGACCTTTCCTGCAGATCTATGTTGTGTTCTAATCGAGGTACTGTAGATGGCCATAAAGTTGAGTGTTGGGAGAGCCAACGTGGTCCCTTCCAGCAAAGAGTACTTTCGCTGAGTTGACTAGGTGACACTCCTCGAGACGCACAATCAGTAGGATTTTCCTTTCCAGACACATGATGCCATTTAGCCCTAGGAAAAGTATCTTGTATAGAGATAACACAATTTTGTACGTAGTCCCTCCTGCGAGAAGGATTTAATCCACGTGAGCGTCACGGAGGAATCTGTCCACAAGTGCACTGTGGACAAGCTGGGTCAAGATTAAGCGTCTGTTTAGTTAACATAGCAGCAGCACAAAGCTCTAAACGCGGAATTGTAATTTTTTTTGTTTTGTCCTTGCCGATTGGAGCAACCTTTGACTTTGCTGAGATTAACGTGATTTCGATATCTTCCATGGTTTTCATTACTCGGAGAAAAAGAACAGCTGCCTTTGCATCTTGAGAAGCATCCGAGAAGCCATATATTTCAACAGCACAAGCGTCCGAGATGAGTCCTAGCCAGTGGGGAATGCTTACTAGAGTTACATCATCAAGTTGATTGATAAAGCTAATCCATCAAGAAGAAAGTGCATCTGAGACCTCGTCGTCCCAACCAGCCTTCTCAAGCCTACTTTCGCACGGATAGTAACCGGTGCAAGCCATCCGGGGTTTTTTTTTCAGTTTTTATGCATTTTTATTTTTTAACTTAAATTACTCTTATATGCTAAACAAAAAACGCTTAAAAATTAGCTTAAATTACTTACAAATAATCTTATTCTAACTTACTGGCCCCATGCGGGCACTCTAAGTTAAACCTAACACTTAAACTATGGCTTTCGACGAATCTTACAGTCTAATTTTATTTCTATTTTTACATTTATTACAACAAAGGAAATGAATTTTAATTAAAAAACTTAGTGTCTGGACTTTTGCTTTATCTATAAAAACATAAAACTAAATATTTATAGACTACTTAAAAGAAATAAATCTTAATCTACTTACGACTAATACATACACATACACACATATATATATATATCCATAATGCCTATATATTTAATGTATAGGTATATTTATATATATTTTTTTTTTTCAATTTTTTTTTTAATTTTTGTGTTTTTATATATATTTTTTCTTAAAACCTAACTTAAACCTACCTAAAACTATGTAAGCCGGCCATGGCTAAAAAAAATTAGGCTGGCCCACTTTGCTTCACATAAAGCTACACATCACTGGTGGAGTTCGACGACGAAGCATCCTCCCCTTCAACAAGTCACCAAAAGTGTTGGTACTGCCGAGCAACATCCCTCATGTCGCGACTGCCTACCACCCTACTGAACCGGAGACGCTCCGCACTGAAATGTGCGACGTCTCTGTCATAGTTGAGTCCCCTGTCCGCAGCTGTTCGAGCGACGTGGAAGATTAGCGGTACCGCCAATCTGTCCTGGATCAGACCTTTGCTATGTAGATAGAGGATCGCTTCTGGAGGAATAAAGACGTCAAAGCGAACTCTCTAGTGTATATGTATGTTGTTGTATTGGGGTAGTAAACCCCGTATATCAGGTTGTTCGATGAGGTCATTACTCTTGCAACGTGCCTTCGAGTCAATTTAATGACGAAATTGTCTACTCTTATTAGGTTTGCCCTATTGTATAAGACTTCATTAGGACAGAAATTTATGTACTGAGACACTGGTGTTCTGTATAAGCGAAGACAAGTCCTAAGATAAGCCCTCTCAAACACCTCTCAAACTTGTTCTCACGTTGCACCACACGGGACATCCAAATACAAGCATGGGCCTGTTAAGGGCCATGTAGCAGATAACCTTCACCCTCGCATCGAGTTGGCTGTTATAAAACAATCTCTTTGTAATCGCAAAAGCACCTCTGGCTCTGGCCAGAGCAACATCTATTTGTTTGTTGAAATACAGAAATTGATCTAGCCAGAACCCGAGGTATCTGACTACATTTCGACAAGCTAGTGGCTGCCCGTGCTGCCCCACGATCGAGAACTTTCGACAATTCTTTCTGGTATCCCTAGAGGCCCCAGACAAAGGCGTCCTAAACAGAATCGTTTCCGACTTCTCAAAGTTGATTTTCAACTTCCAGTCAGCGCAAAATCGCTTAATTTTGTCGAAGTCACGCTGCAAAAGTATATTAATGACCTCTATCTTTGGACCTGATCTGTACGCGATTATGTCGTCTGCGTACGCTATGGCATGGTGAAGTGAACCTATCAGATCACTCGTGTAAATGTTGAATAGGATCGGCGAATTTACCGCACCCTGTTGTAAACCGTTTTTAATGTTAAATGTTCCAACAGAAGACACATCGCCATTCTTCACGATGAACTGTCTACTGGAGTGCATATCAAAAAGAATATACAGCAGTGGTTTACTAATGCTCAACCTACCCTGTTTGAAAAAGAGTCCTTCTAACAATACGGTATCGAAGGCGTTCTCCAAGTCAATCAGGCAGGCACCAGTGCAACTAGTGCACTTGCCTTTGTTCCATTGGATATCAGAAACCCGTTTCGACGAAGCATGAATGATATCATGCCCCGCCTTGAAACCGAATTGATTATCCGGAACTATATTTTTGTCCTCAATCCACTTAGTCAGGACTCTGATCACCTTCTCGAAAACCTTCTTGATGTTTGGAAGAAGACTGTTCGAGCGGAGATTCGGCGGATTGGAAGTGTCTTTATCCCTTTTGGGTATGAGATGTACCACCGCAGTTTTCCAATGCGCTGGATAGTGTGCGTTATTCATTGCATTATTAAACAGGATGGTATAAATGTTCACCGCTTCTAGAGGGAGATGTCGAAGCACAATGTTCGGTATTTCATCGGTTCCCACTGATTTCTTACTTGAAGTGATTCGAAGATCGTTTGGAGCTCTTCCTTGGAAATCGGTAGTACCCTATCGTTGGTGATAACATTATTTGCCATATTCTCGTCACTGAACTGGGTGAAACCCGAGCCCTCGAATCGCCAATTCACAATTTCATTTCGAAGGTAGAAATTGTGTACAAGGACTCGATTCTCCAGATCGTGGTTCGGGCCAATGATAACATTCGCCTTGTACACTTCCTGGAAAGTCGCTGCTATAGCCTCCACCTGTTCCTGCGGATCCTCGATCACAAAGAATTTGTCATCATCAACAGTATTTGTTCGTTGTTCGTCGTTCGGGCGATTTTAAGACATGGAGGGTCGTTTTGATTATTTCTCCGAAATTTTTTATTTATTTGTGGGAACATATTCGGGTTGCTAGTGTTTACAGCCCGAATTTTATTGTTCCAATACAAACTTACACAATTTCAGTAATTTTCCTTTATTAATATTTGGAGGTTTTCAATCGACGACTTCAGTGTCATGATCTTCGGGTTATGTTTGTCAGTAAACTGTCTGTACAAAATTTTTAGTCTTGACAGCAGTCTACTTTTATGTCGGTGCAGTGCGTCAATAGTTGCGTTGCGGAATAAGTCTTCTTCGTCAGTGTGTTGGTACCGAGGTATCGTTTTGTCCATTGTTCGTTTAATTGTCTCGTGCATTAGTCTTAGATACGTGTCAATCTCCTCGGTTGACAGATTTCTGTTGGACGGTGGGTAGCCATCCGAGGGGATCAAATAGTTGTGCAATCCGAGAGAGAACTTTCCTTTTGGTTAGAGGGGAATTATCCTTTTCCCAAGGTATCGAGAAAACAAATCCATCAGAATGCGATTGCCAAGCAATTCCTAATGCTTTGAAGAGAGGATTTCCATCGAGATATTTGTCAACTGAGTTTGCAAGGTGATCTGCTGAGAAGTCTGAGAGAATGTCTGTATCATTAGAAGTCCATTTAAGAAGCTTGAAGCCGCCCGCCATGCACAGATTATTGAGTTTATGAGCCAACTGCTTAGCTTCGATTGGAGAATTTGCTCCACCAAAACAATCATCCACGTAGGTACCACGTTTGAGTATTTCTGCAGCCAATGTAAATAGGGAAATTGGCGCCACCATTTTATAACCTCTGAAAGATTATTTTGTAATTTCTTACCAACGTGAAGGAGATCGTTGAGAGACTTTCGATTCGATGAAGGAGATGAGATGCTAATAACTACTCTCAGCTTTGTGGAAGTACTGGAACCCTTAAGTAGTCCGTGATGTGGCAAATAATACCCGAATCGTGGTTCTGGGATATCATCACTTACTTGAACCATATGATAGGGTGTCAAGAATTCTTCTAGGAAATCTGAGTAGAGAGTTTTGAATGTTGAATCCAAAGCAAGTTTTCCTATTGTCTTTGATAACATGCGGTCTGGTTGCGAAGTACCGAGATTATTAAAGTAAATCTTAAAAGGAAGACGGACAATATATCTTCCTAATGCGTTCCTTAAATATGTAGAGACAAAGTGATTTTCACACTCTTCTTCTTCATTGGAGAGCAATGATGGTGGCACTTGTACTACTTCTTGAAGCCAAAATCGTTGAATGGCTTCTAGTAGATCGTTGTCTGTCGAACACTGGTAGATCTGCATTGGGGTAGCGTCTGGAAGAAAGACCTGTACCCTGACCAGAGATTACCCAACCAAGGCCAGTGCGCCTAGCGAATGGTGTTCCTGGAGGTCCTTTAACTAGATCAGGTTCAATGAGTTGAGCGTCGAGGTCGATTCCTATTACAAGATCTATTTATCCTAGATAGAGATACGATGGGTCGGTTAATGTGAGTTCATGCAGATGAAACCAATGCCCATTGTCTGATTGAAATGAGGGCAGATCTGCCGTGGGCCTCGGTAATATATAGGCTGTTACATCCCATTCGAGTTCTGAAATAAAATGAGGCTTTAGAGTAAATTTTACCATACCTTTTGTCGTTCCTGATAATTGAGCCCCAACTCCGTAAAGTGGAATTCATGCATGTTGGCGTCTGAGATGTAGTTGTTGTGTGGCAGACTCACTAATGATTGTGAGTTGAGAACATGGATCGATAAGGGTACGAAATTGCAATTCTGTTCCTTCTGTAGTGCATATTCGTACGAGAGCGGTTGCCAGTAGGGTACGAACACGTTGAGTTGTAACTTGTGGTATTGCTTGGTGAGAGGTATTTGGTGAGGTATTTTGAGGATCTGCGGATAATTGGTTGATATTTTCCTTATTGGATTTTATTGATGTTGATGCAGTGGACTGTAACGAATGTGAGTTTGATAACGAACAATGGATTGAAGTATGATTATGATTGTCACACAACAGGCATCTCTTAGTTGAACGGTAAACTGCTATTCGATGAGGGCCAAGACAATTAAAACAAAGACCCTTTTCCATGAGAAATTCATGACGTTGATTCTGCTTCAAAATTCAATAAACAGTGCAAGCAGATATGTAATGTACCTTGTTACACATAACACACATCTGGGTAGATGCAGTACGCCGAGTATGAGTAGATTGTGATGTTCCCGATGAGTTCTCAATAGAAGCAACGTGTATTTTCGCAGAAAAGTTCTTTGACGATTGAATTTTGGATCTACTTGCTTTGTTACGAGTAGTTCAAGAAATGGGATTTCGCGTTTCCACAATTTTGAATGCACGTATTCTGCCGCGGAGGAATGATTCGAGTTCTTTAAATGATGCAGGGTTCGTCGACACACCACGATGCTTCGTGTGATGCAGGCGACGTACGACAATGGAAACTATCATGTAGTCCCAGTGTTTAGTTGGAGCACCAAGTAAGTTCAACGCGCCCAGAGACTCTTTCGTTAACGCTAGGAGACTTTTAAGGTCACTTTCTGATTTTCTTTGAATTGGTTTAAGCTTAAAGATTTTATCGGGATAAATATCAACCAGTAATCGATAATTTCATAGCTGGCCACGAGAGTATCCCAAGCACGTATAAAGTTTTCACTGGATATTGATATATTGGCAATAAGAAGAGCAGCTTCATCTCTTAAACATGTTTTTAGGTAGTGTAATTTCTCTACGTTTGTGAGCTGCGCATTGTTACTTATCATTGAGGTAAAGAGGCCATGAAAACTGCGCCAATGATGGTATTCTCCTCTAAAGGTGTGTAATATAATGTTAGGAAGAGAACGTACCTGATAAGATGGACTTTTCACAGCTACAATTGCTTGAGAAGGAACTAATTTTTCCATCATGTCCATCATGACTGCCCGGGAGTCTGCATATACCTCTTCACATTTGGAGTACATTTTATCAGTAAAATATGGAAGTTCTCTGATAGTATCCGTCATACGAGCGTTTGTGAGGCGATCATGCCCGGTCTGGAACTTTTCCCAGTTGGCATCGAGAATTTTCAGTCTGGTTTCAATTTGAGATTTGTTAATCTTATCTTCTGAAAGAGCACGTAAATTATTAACCGATGCACAAATTGATTCATACCGTTCTTTTTTCTTTTTCCACGAGATTTTCTTGTGCAACAGACATCTTGTCCAAAGAAACGTGTGCTTAAACGCATTTAACCTGTTTCCATCCGGCCAAGAAGGACCAAAAATGTAGGGAGAATTTTGAAAGATGAAGTCCGAAATGGATACAATTACTAAATTCACTTTTATTTGTATTCAATTTAAATTTATTAGAATAATAATTGAACAAACAAATAGTACCACTTGATAGCGAGGCAATCCAAGAGAGAACAAAAAAAGAGAAAAAGAAAAGCCAAAAGCCCAAAGAAATGACAATTAGTCTCAGAGATGTTAAAAAAACTTAACTCTTTCCAGATATGTTACAACAAAGTGCAACTAGCAAATTACCCATATCCACTAAAAGGCGTTAATGGGTTGTGGGAGCGCGCTAAACATGTATGGGAAGCAATTCCAGCAGAGTTTGTTCAAAACTATACTAGAAGTTTACGAAACAGAATCGAGGATTTAAAACAATCCAAAGGCTTTAATAATTTTTAGTATGATGTCCAATACTAAAAATTATTAAACTTTATAAAATAAAAAAAAATATATGAAGAGTAACATTGAAATCTAACATTGAAATCATAACATGAAATGTAACATTTGACTTTGTTTAAATTTTGACATACCGCTTTTGTTGTTGTTGTTATATAACTTTCAAAACTGTTATAGAGAGAGAATATTAATGTAGAAAGACAAAACCATTTCACAGTGTTGATAAAAATTAAAAAAAATATATGAGGAGTTGAAATAGGAATTGTAACATAATGTTACAGTTTTTTTTTCCTCAGTGTATATTACTTGGTTAAATTAACTTAACTCACTCATCGTTTACTCTGCATGTAAGTTTCAAGTTCTTTTCTGAATACTGAAGGATTACACTGAACTCACAAAATATCTTTTCAATAATTAAAAAATGCAAAAGTCAAAAAAGATGCAGAAGCATTCATCACGGATCGGGGAGCACCCCAAAACATGAAAGAAAAGTAAAATTATTTAACATGAATTACGCGTGCAACCAAACTGTTGGTGTTTGCACAGCTTCCTTACTCTTGACCTTGTTTTCACCACATCTTTATACGAGTACAAAGGTTAGTTAAGAGCTTTTAAGAAATTGCTGACAAGCAATTTTGTTGCCGGTAATTTGTTGCTGGTAATTTCTTGCTGTGTTGTTAGTATTTTTGTTGCTGACTTATTGTTGAGTTTTCTACGATACTTGGTTGCTGAAAACTTGTTGGATATCGTTGGTCAATCCAAGTTTGGAACCGGTTAGAATATCTTTGGCGAACCTCAGTGGAGGTAGAACTTGTTGTATAGACATTTACAGTTCCATTATTATAGTTGTTTGGAAACTTGTTGCTAAGTGTCTGAAAAACATTAGTTCCGTACACCTACCGTCACTCTCTAATCACTTCAGAAGTCGTTCATAGACCTCCGTCGAGATCATTTCGTGTTCGGGTTCACAGTGTGAAAGACAAAAACAAAAAGGAGTATACTTTTACTCAATAATTTATCGAGTGTTCGGTAGCCTAAGTGGCAAAAACCCGGGCGACAAATCTCGGGGTTGTGGGTTCGCTTCCCAGCCCCTGCGAACGGGTTTTTCTTTTCTTATTTAATTTATTAAACAGACAATTTTAATAAGAGAAATTAAAGTGTTTACAAAAACAAAAAACAAAATAACGTGATGGATGGTGGAGAGCGCTCCGCTCTTCCCATAACGGAAGTGGGAAAAGGCAAAAATAGTGTTGCCGGTGCCGTGGCGAAAGCCGTTAAAAGGAGGAGGAGCTTGAAAACCCCTCCTATTCTCACAAAAGAGAGAAAAAATGCCATTTTAATGGCTGATAAGGTCAACTATGAGGGGGGCAATAACAACTTTGCCTCTCTAGCCGCATCCGAATCGGAAGATGAGGATGAAGAGATAAATTAAATTAATAGCAGCATACAAATGCTGAACGAAAAAATGCTTGCTATTAAACAAAAACAAACAGCACGCAGGCAGAGGGAGCAATTGGAAGTAGCGAGCTCCCAACAACAAATCCAGCAGCAGCAGAAACAACAACTGCAGCAAACAAAACAGCAGCAGCAGATACAGCAACAGCTGCAAAAACAACACCTGAAACCACAGCAGCTTAAAAAAAAGCAGCAGCAGCAACAACAACAACAACAACAACAACAACAACAACACCAACAACAACAACAACATCAGCAACAACAACAACAGCAGCAGAAGAAGAAGGAGAAGGTACTTCCTATTATACTCCACTGTGATACAGTGGAGGGCTACGCGAAAGTTATAGAGCTGCTAAAAGAAACGGCGAAGGAGCACTACTCATTCACACCTAAGTGTGAAAAGCGGCAATCGATGCTGCTGAACGGGTTGGAACCGTCTTCTGATCCTGAGGAGATCCTGGCGCTGCTCAAAGAGAAGGAGTGCGAGGGACTCGAGTTTGTAGGGGTAAAGCCATTTACCACAGCTAGAGCCAGGCAGGAGAAACGGAGTCTGCCGTTCTTCCTGGCGCAGCTCAGTCCCGAAAGCCGTCTGGATAGTCTAAGGAGTATCAATGTCCTAGACTACCAGGTGGGTCACTGGGAAAGATTAAAAAGGAGCGATGGCGTTATACAATGCGTTCGCTGCCAGAGGTTCGGGCACGCCGCGTCGAACTGCCAAATGCAGCCTCGATGCGTGAAGTACGCTAAGAACCACAGTCCTGAAGAGTGTGCTCTGGGTGTTGACGGAGCATCCGATAGGTCGCAGCTCTCGTGCGTGTTATGTGGGAACGTGGGACACACCGCAAACTATCGGGGTTGTCCTAAGTTCGCCGACATTAAAAACGCAAAACTGGCTCGGCAGCAGAAGGTGGAGGCCAAACGTTCACCTGTTAGGTTTCAAACACCAGCCGTCACGTCAAATTTCCTACGGCGTCAGGTAGGGAGGCTACGGTACAGCAAGCGACTGTTGCTTCTCCGGCGCCAATGCCGAGAACAGTTATGTGCAAGCTGCACATAACTTGCTGGCCATCTTTCTCGCAATCCAAGGACAGATGGCTCAGCTGCAAAAGCAGGTTCAAAAACAGGCCAAGCGGGTGGACCAGATCTACTCGCTGCTGCCGGGCCTAACGCAACACATGTCGTAATGGTTACGCACATAGTGGAGCAAACTTTGAAAGTCCTTGCCGTGAATGTTAATTCACTGATTAGGATTGAACGAAGAGCCGCGATGTTTAAATTGCTACAAGACAAAAATTAGGGATGTACTTTTCGCTAGCGAAACCAAGCTAACCGATAAGCACAAACTGGAGTACAATAATTATATTGTTAGAAGAAGAAACCGGCCCAGATCCAAACGTGAAGGCGGTGTCGCGATCTTCATAAAAGAAGGTATACAATTTCACAGAGTGTACAAGGGAGTGTTGCGCAGGTTCCGGGTGTTGGAGGCAGTGGTCGTTTACATATCGCTCCGCAGTGGAAAGCGGCTGTACTTGGCCTCTGTCTATGCACCTGAGGCTTTACAATCCACTTTATTCATTACAGAGCTAGACACGCTTTTTCGACTTCTGAGGCTGGAATCGGGGGAGAATTATTTTATAATCGGCGGGGATTTCAACGCTAGACACAGAGATTGGGGAAATAATTTGCCAAATACTAGAGGGAACCTGCTACTCGATTGGTGGGGTCAGCACGATGTCACGTACAGACTCGGTCTTAAAGCGACGGACAACCCGTCGTTTCCTAGAGGCGGCTCTTATTTGGATCTACTGCTGTACGACGAACGTATACGACTGACAAGTATGAATTACAAACATTAAACTGTCTGCGCACATTCGTGTATGATAGCGACCATTGCGGTTTTAGCACCGAAATTACAGTTCCCAACGAAATTGCGGAATTGGAGGAGTTTGTCCAAAGATGTTCTTACACCTACAGTAAAACTGTAAGGAATTTGTCAAACGAGGAGATCGACAATTACCTAAAACAAATGGACGAGACAATTAAACAAACTATGGACACTACAATACCGCGGTATCGACGTACGACTAACGAAGACCTGTTCCGCAATCCTACTATTGACGCACTTCACCGACAGAAAAGTAGATTTCTCACAAGACTCAAAAACTTGTACAGACAGTTAACTTACAGACAAGATCCGGAGATTAGGACACTTAAGTCGTCGATTAAAAATGTGCAAAAGTTAATAAAAGAGAATTACAGAATTTCTGTAAGCTCATATTGGAACAACAAGGTTCGGGCTGTAAACACCAGCAACCCGAATATGTTTCCGCAAATCAATCAACTATTTCGGAGAAAAAATCAAAACGACCTTCAGTGTCTTAAAATATCCCGGACGACAGACAACGAACGGTTACTGACAATAGCAGGCATTGATACAAGTGAGGCCGCTGATGATGACGACTTTTTTGTGATCGAGGATCCACAGGAGAAGGTTGAGGCCATAGGGGCGACTTTCCAGGAAGTATACATGGCCACTGATATCATTGGCCCTAATTATGACCTGGACAATCGCGTCTTGGTGCACGACTTCTGCATTCGAAATGAAATAGGGAACTGGCGATCCGAGGGCTCTGGTCGACGGAAACATGGCAAATAATGTCATTTCCAGAGAGGGTGACCTACCCCCGTTCATTTGGAAGGAGGAACTCCAAGAGATCTTCGACACAATCAGGGCTAAGAAATCAGTGTGGACCGATGGTATTCCGAACATCGTGCTTCGACATCTTCCTCTAGAAGCGGTGGACATTTACACCACCCTGTTTAATAATGCAATGAATAATGCACATTATCCAGTGCATTGGAAAACGGCGGTGGTTCAACCTATCCCCAAAAAGTTAAAGTACGAGTATATATCCAATCCGGCGAATCTCCGGTCGATAAGTCTCCTTCCGAATATCAGTAAGGTTTTTGAAAAGGTAATCAATAGAGCTCTGTCTAGGTGGGTTGAGGACAAACATATAGTTCCGGTTAATCAATTTGGTTTTAAGGCGGGACATGATATCTCACATGCCGCGTCTAAACTGGTGTCCGATATCCAATGTACTGGTGCTTGCCTTGTTGACTTGGAGAAGGCCTTCGACACCGTATGGTTAGAGGGTCTTTTCTATAAGCTGACTAGGCTGGGGATCAGTAAACCACTCCTGTACATAATTTATAACATGCTAACCAACAGACAGTTCATCGTGAAGAATGGTGATTTGACTTCTGTTGGAATATTTCAAATTAGAAATGGTCTTCAGCAAGGCGCGGTCAATTCGCCGATCCTTTTTCAACATTTTTACAAGCGACTTGATAGGTTCACTTCCCCATACTATTGCGTACATGGACGATTTGGTAGCGTACAGAACAGGTCCAAAAATCGAGGTTATTAATACTCTCTTGCAGCGTGACTTCGATAAGATAAGACGATTCAGAAGTCGGAAGCCATTCTCTTTAGGACGCCGTTGTCTGGAGCCTCTGGGGATACCAGAAAAAATTGGCGAAAGTTCTCGATCATTGGACAACACGGGCAGACTCTTGCCGGTCGAAATGTAGTCAGATACCTTGGGATCTGTCTAGATCAGTTTCTGTATTTTGACAAATATGTAGATGCTGTTCTGGCCAGAGCTAAATGCGCTTTTGCCCTTACAAAGAAACTGTTTTATAGCAGCCAACTCGATGCGAGGGTAAAGGTAATCTGCTACATGGCCCTTATCAGACCCATGCTGGTATTTGGTTGTCCCGTGTGGTTCAATGTACGGGCAAGCTTAATGGAAAAAGTTCGGGTGTTTGAGAGGGCTTGCCTTCGCTTGTACAGAACACCAGAGTCGGAGTACAAACAATTTTATCCTAATGAGGTCCTTTACAATAGGGCGAACCTAATACGAGTGGACAACTTCGTAATTAATCTGACTCGAAGCCACATGGCAAGAGCAATGACCTTGACGAATAACCTGATATCTGGGGCTTACTACCCCAATTACCTTTACCACGAGAGTGTGCGCTCTGACGGCTTCGTTCCACCGGAAGTATTCCTCTACCTAGATCAGATAGGGTTGATCCAGGATAGATCAGCGGTGCCGTTAATCTTCCATGTCGCTCGGACAGCTGTCGACAGGCGACTCAACTACAACAGAGACGTTGCACATGGCAGTGTGGATCATCTCAGGTTCAGTAGGGCTATGAGGAATCGAGATAAGAGGGATGTCGTTCAGCAGCACCAGCATTTCTGGTGGTTGAATGATGGAGAAGATGTTCCGTAGTCGTTTCCGTCAATTATGGACCAGCCTCACTAATAGGGCAGAGCTGACCAATCTATTTGCTCGCTGAATAGCGATGGCCAGCTTACATAGGTTTAGTTTAGCACTTAAGAAATATATGCATGTACTGGTGTATACCTTTGTATATACCAATGTATGTATATAATTGTGTATAATGTATATGTGTTTGTATGTGTGTATTTTGTATGTAGGTTAGGTAGGCTACGGTTTATTTTAATTTAGATATTAAGTTTTTATAAAAAAAAAATTGTCCATATGCGAGTTTTTTGTTTACAAATTGTTTTTTCTTAGCTTGAAGTATACAAAATAAATATTTATAAATAAAATGTAAATTAAGTCGATAGACATAGATATAAGAATTTAGAGTAGCTTAGAGTGACTGTGTGGGGCCATTAAGTTAGTATAAGATTGTTAAGTAATTGTAAGCTAGCATTTAAGCATTTTTTGTTAGTATATAATAGTTAGTGTTTAAGAAAATAAAAGTGCATTTAAAACTAACTCTAATCACTTCATAGATAAAAACTGCGCCAAATGCAAGTTATTTAGAACAAATAAAATTGGTTCCAACAAACTAAAGCAGACGTGTTCGATGTAGAAGGTAGAAGAGAACGTGTTG
This sequence comes from Volucella bombylans, assembly GCA_949129095.1. Classification (NCBI taxonomy): domain Eukaryota; kingdom Metazoa; phylum Arthropoda; class Insecta; order Diptera; family Syrphidae; genus Volucella; species Volucella bombylans. The sequence goes on from CASBSA010000170.1 coordinate 67,785, forward strand.
TTAGCTTCAATCGCATGGAGTTGTGCTTCTGGCTGACTATGTGTATTGTGTATGTTATGTCAGAGAATGTTTTTTTTTTGTGCGCATAGGTGGGAGTCTTATCAGTGGTAGCGGGTTTTTCTTTGCAAATTGCAATTGTTTTTTTTAGGTCTGCATGTTTTGTTGTTTTTTACCTTTAACGTGTACGTGATGTCGGTGCAATTGTAATAAAGTGCTTATTAATGCGAAGTAAACATATGTTTCGTGTACATAAAGTAGACATAGTGTGTGTGTTTATACCAAGGTATACCGTTACTATACATGTAGTCGATTATTTATAAAATTATAACTATCTGTTTTTACGTCGTCATGACGACAGATTTGTTTTTGGATAATTTTAAAATTGTGCTTTAATTCTGATAATTTATTTAAGCGTTTATTTGTTACAAATAAACAAACAAAAAAGTGTAAAAAAACAGGTCCTGTTTACAACTGACTCAAGTCGGTTGAAAAATATTTTCAAAAAAAGTATTGCCTTGTGGTCGGGACTCAGAATTGTATTATGGAAAGCAAAAACTGTCAGAAGGCGGTTGAGGCAGACAATATAAAACAGTTCAGAAAATACCTTGCTGTGTGTCCTTCAACATCGGTAAGTCTAAGTTGCAATAATTTTCTGCAACTCGTGCAAACTGTAGCTTTGTTCGTCCCATGCTCCTCGCATTTGCTAACTCTAGTCATCCTTGATACTGTTCAATGTGCTTTTGACGCAGTGGCATTTTTTGACACGGTTGAGTGTTTATATGCTTTTTTCTCTAGCTCTGTAAACAGATGGTCGGTTCTGAAAAAACATCGTATAAGTTTGACACTAAAACCCCTGTGTAGGAACAGATGGAAGTGCAGAATAGATGCGATCAGGTCCTAATACCTACATTTAAGAGAAGTTTATGAAGCCCTTGCTGAACTATCACAAACTGACGACCCTAAATTCAAAAATATGGCCCAGTCCCTTGGCGGAAAGGTGACCGATTTTAGATTTATTTGCTACGTTGTAATCTGGCACACAATTTTAGACAGGATTAATATTGCTAGCAAGTTCCTTCAACAACGAAATATGTGAATTGCGGTTCCGAAAAAGGGCAACTCAGTTTTACTCCGAAGGAAGGGATGAGCCAATTATAGAACCGCAAGAAAGATTTATTTTAAAGTTGTAGATCAAGCTATTTCATCAATTTCTGAAAGATTTGAGCAGATAAAAGAGCACAATGAATTATATCAATGTGTATATAATATTGGAAAGCTCAAATTAAATCCAAGTTTAGTTTCAGCTGAAGACTGTTCCAAATTAGAAAAAATGTTAACTTATAATGGCAGTTCCGGTTTAAGTGCCTCAGAATTTTACCGAGGAATCATCATGTTGTCATCTTTGATTAATGAAAATGATTCCGCGATATACATTTTTCATTTTATTCAAAACAGAAATATGAAGACTCTTTTTGCAAATACTGTTATAGCCCTAAGAATAGTTTTAAATTTACCAGTTACTGTAGCATCAGGAGAACGCTCATTTTCATAAGGTTAATGGGTTGGTATTCTAAAATATTCGTCTCCTGACGTTAGTAAAGTGACTGCATGTATTGAGGATGTGTGGAATCGAGATGGTTGCCTGACTACAGAAAGGACATAGCGATGTTATGTTTCTGTCGATATACGAGTAGTGTTGATGAGACAGTTTGGTGCGACCTAGTCAAAGTCGTATGAACTTATGCAGCTTTTGGACTTGCTATCCATTTCATTTGTAATTATGTAATCCCTAATGTTAAGTTTGGTTCCATTAGCGTAGCCACTGTTGTTGGAGTTTGGTTTTGTGTTGGAAGTTCAACCACTTTTTGATGTCTTGAGGGTTGAAGTTTGGGGTGCAAATTAAAGGTAAGTTGACGGCATTTTTGGCGATTTTATCCGCAAAATCATTCCCTGGTATTTGTACGTGCCCCAGAATCCATACAAGCTGTATATTTTTGTGATTATCGGAGATAATATTTCTTATAAGGCTTGGATAGTAATCGCCATTGTTAGTGTTTTTTATGGCTTCTATGGAAGATAAGGAATCAGTACGGATTGCGTATTTTCTTTTTGCGTTTTTGATATGCAGCTATACACGAGTATATTGCAATTATTTCCGCAGAAAAGACCGAGGTGTATATGGGAAGAACAGCATGGTGGATTATGTCGTTTAATGATATGACACTGTATGAAATATTGTTTGTTTTTGAGCCGTCTGTAAAGATAAATGTGTGATCCTTCAGTTTGTCGTTTATTTCAATGAATTTGGCGCGAAACACCTCTGGGGGGGTTGATGACTTGGCGTGCTTGTGAGCTGACGTGTCTATTAATTTTGTATTAAATGTCCATTGTAGATTTTTCGGAAGGGTAGACTTGATTGGTCTGTACGGTACATTTTCGGCTTCACAAAAGTGCTATGGTTCTATTGATAGTTGATAGGAGTTTCAATGGTCATTGTCTTTTCGTTTCGTTTTTTATCAGTTTTGCAAGCTGGGTGTCAAAGTTAGATAAAAGGGACTTAAATAGTTTAATGGTACAGATATCTCTTAAATTTTCTATTGTAGTCATATTCGACTCGATGTTAGTCGTACGATATGCACCCAAAGCTGTTCTTATTGCAGAGTTATAAATAGTTTTAATTTTATTTAATTGTGACCTAGGAGCTTGCCCATAAAGGAATGGTCCGAATGCTATTTTGGTGATTAAAATTGCCTTTGTTACCGATATTATTGCTAATGGGTTGCTATTAAATTTGTTACTGGAAAGACATTTGATAATATTCAGCCGTGTAGCCAGTGGGAGAAGGAGTTGTTCGATGTGAGTGTTCCATTTGTATTTACTGTTGAAGTGGATTTCTAACATTTTCAGAGAGTGCACTCTTGGAATGGGGTAGTTGCCAAGGAGCATATTGCATTTACATCTTATTTTTCGACAAATTTGTACGCTTGCATTTCTCGACTGAGAGTTTTGTGCCTAAGTACTGACACCAGTCTGCAACTTTTTTGAAGAGGGGGCTAAGGTCGATATTGCCGTTGTTTTTCTTGTTTAGCTTCTTAATTATGTGAAAGTCGTCGACGTATGCACAGAATTCGACTTCCTTGTATACTGTCAATATTTCGGTTAGCTTGTGGTATGCTATGAGCAAGAAAGGGTCGATCCTTGAGGTATTCCGTTATGCATTGGCAGTGTAGTTACCAATTCGCGTTTTTATCTGTCTGTTTTTCATAAAATGGTGGATACAATTTAGTATATTAGGTCCTACTTTCCACTTTTTTAGCTGGTCTACTATTATGTGAACGCTTTCTCTCGAATCGAGAGACATTATTGGTGTATGTGCTTTATATGATTTAATAAGTGTTTTATCCGAAGCAGGTTTGAGAATTGGGATAACTGTGCTAACTTTATATGATTGTGGGATATGATGTTTAAATATGTTGTTGTAGAGCTGTAAAAGTCGTAATTTGCAGGAAAAAAGTAGATTTTTGATTAGGGGATATGATATTCTATCGTTTGCCGGGTTTTTTCCATGAAGACTATCTAGGGCTGATGCGAGTTCCAAGTAGTTTATTTCTTTTTCCACTTGTAAAGCTTGTTTGCAAGGGCTGTACGAGATGCAGGTATTTGCAGACAGCTTCTGTTGGCAAAATCTCGGTGGGAGGTTTGCGTCGTGTGAATGATTGGACCATTGTTTTGTAAACTCAAGGGCTATTTATTTTGGTTCGATGAGGCTCATATTTGATGGGTTTTCGGGGTTGATGGCGTGTATGCTGTATTGTGTCTTAAGGCCACATAACCTTCTAATGTTTGACCATATTTTTGTGGTGGGGGTAGTTGGTTGGTGGTTGGTCGGCCATGAATTTCTCTAGAGATAGCTTATTGGATATTTTGACTTTTCTTTGAAAAAGGGCATTTGCCTTTGTGTAGTTAAGTATATTTTGTGTCGATATATTTCTTTTTAGAATTTTCCACAGTCGGTCCTTATCTTTTTGAAGTGTTTGTAGATCGTTGTTCCACCAGGGGACACTCGACTTACCTGTATGATGTTGTGTTTGGGGAACAGAAGTGTTAGCACTTTGAAGTATAATTCTGTGTATATTGGCAGCTGCTTTATTGATGTTGTTGCTGTGCGCGCGTTCCAGGTTAGATTTTTCTGCAAACTTTTGGTAGAGGTCCCAATCGGCATTATCGGTTTTGAATTTGGGTTTACGGCTAGTGTTAGGTGATAGAGTCTCAAACATGGAGATGATGATAGGGAAGTGATCACTTCTGGAAAGGTCATCTGAAATTTCCCATTTCGACACCATAGCTATATTCGACGAACAGAAGGAGAGATCGACGTTTGTGAATGTGTTGTGAGTGCTAAAGTGGGTGGGGGAACCATCATTCGTTGAGTTGGTAGTTTGACTGGTTTATAAACTTTGCGATAACGTTACCACTACTGTTATTACTGAGTGAGCCCCACATTCGGTTCCAGCTGTTGAAGTCGCCTGTTATAAGAGATGATTGGTGTGGAAGGTCAAAGACATTTTTAAAGCTTTTAATATTTAAATCTTGATTTGGGTGTATATATGCTGTTATAATATTGAATTTATTTTTGAGTAAATGGTAAATCCTAATGCTACTATTTCATTATTAAGGTGGATTGGGTCGTGTTGGATTGAGTCGTGGATAAGAAGCGCTATTCCGCCGTATGCATTTTGCAGGATATTTTGGTGGTACATTTTGTAGTTGATTGGAGTGGGAATTGATATTGAGTGATTGAGGGTAGTTAGATTTGTGTTGTATGCAGAGCGACTTAACCGATCAGTGCCGGAACAATTCGGGCTAGTCGATGAACCCGGATTGTTCATCCTCTGAGCAGTGAAAGCGCGATCTTTTTCTTAGCCTTAAGTATAGAAAATAAGTATATTTTAAATAAAATGTAAATGAAGTCGAAAGACATAGTTATAAGAATTTAGAGTAGCTTAGAGCGCCTGTGTGGGGCCAGTAAGTTAGTATAAGATTGTTAAGTAATTTTAAGCTAGCATTTAAGCATTTTTTGTTAGTATGTAAGAGTTAATGATTAAGTAAATAAAATGCATTTAAAACTAAAACTAAAACTAAGAAAGCGCGATCTTTGTTGTTATTTTTATTCTTCTCCCTATTCGTTTCCTGTATAGTGTTTGTTGCTTTTCATTGAGTGTCGAGTGATGTTTGCCATGGTATTATCGAGTGGATTATTTTTATTACCTTCTGGATGAGTTGGTATTTTGTGAACTGTTGTTGTTGTAGTTGTGATAGGTTCCTGGTGGGTGTGAGTGAGAGAAATGTTTGTTTCTTCTAGGGACGGTCGTGTGTGTTGTGCAGAAGGTCTATGAGTGTATTGGGTGGAGAGTTGGTGCTGTAAGGTTATTGAGTTGTTTTGGGTTTGATTGGATAAATTGTTCGTATTAGGAAGAATGCAAGCTGTTGTTTGTGGTGATGGTTGGGGTTCTTTGATATTTTTTGTTTGATTTGGTGTATTGTTTTCTGTGGGTTTTGCTTTATTTAAGGTTATGGGTGCTGAAAGTGCAGTCTGTTGTTGGTTTACTACGCTGGAGTATAATGGTGTTGAAGGGTTAAGGGATATGGTATTCTTTTCTCTTTGGATTCGCTTGGAAACGGCCATGTTACACTTGTTTTTAGTTTGTATCGTGAGTATTTCCTTCATTTGAGCGAATTTGGGGCACGCTTTGTCTGAGGAGAAATGGGGCGAAAGGCAATTGGCGCACATAATTCGTGAGCAGGAGCTGGTGAATGTGGAGGCAGGTTGCATTGCTCGCATGTTGGAGTGGCTCCGGATCTTTTTGTTGTGTGTCCGAGCAGCTGACAGTTACGGCACCTCATTGGATTAAGGACATAATCGTTGACTTTGAATTTATACCAGCCTATTTCGAGTGTGTCGGGTATATGGTATCGTTCCAAAGTGAACAGCATTAATCCAGTTGCGTAATCTTTTCCTTCCCGTTTCTTTGTGAATTTGAATACTTCCGTTATGCCCTGTGATTTCATTTCTGAGACTATTTCTGTTTCGTTTACATTCATGAGGCATGGGGCATAGACTATACCCTTGGATCTGTTGAGTCGTTCATGCAGTTTCACTGTTACCGCCGTCTCTGGGTTGATTTATGCTTTTGTATTCTGTGCTGATTGCGTCAATGGATTTTTTTAATAACAAAAACACTAAGGGATGTAAGTAGTTTTTCGGGCCTTTTTTGCGAAATCACTAAGAAACCGGGATTTTTTTTTTGCGGGTGTTAGTGGCAAGGGGGGATATTCGCTCACGTTAGCGCAGCCGGTTTTATGTTTTTTTAGCTTTAGGGCCAGATGGCGGGTCTTCTGATAGATCGGAAAACCAGTTCCCGGGTAGGATTTTTGGCCCGGGGCCATTTCAACCGCGAAGGGGTAAGCTAATCGTCAAGAGGTATCAGGGGCAGTCACGAATAGGAGACTGGGATTGTCAGAAAAAGGAAAATTGAGATTATAGAGTAGGTGTACACTAGCCCACAACTATAAGAAACGATACTGACGATATGAAAGTCAGACGGAGACTCAGCTTTATATTTTTTCATCTTTTTTCTTTTACTGGACAATATCTTTTTACCAAAAAAAACCCAAGTGCAATAATATATGTGTATGGTTTATTATTTATTCAATAGTTGCGTGAACGTATTTAATTTATTTAATTCATATTTATTAGTTCCTAAAAATTTCTTTCGTTCTTGATTTTTTTGGTTATTTTTAATGCATGAAATGTTTAACAAATAAATCTTATCTGAACTTTTTTAATTTGTGCTCACAGCCATGGACACATAAATAGCACAAACTTTACTACCAGAATAAAAACGTAATTTAATAAAGTAATATTTCAAAACCAATATAAAATCTTTTTTTTTTTAAACGATCATTATTGGATCATTATCTTGCACGAATATCCAATTAACCGGCATACACTCAAAAGTATAGGGTTCCATCGTATTTTGTAATAGGTCTAAATATTGAAATTTGTCAATTTTTCCACTTATTCTTACAAGCGGTCCTACTCCATGCCAGGAAAAAGCACCCCAGACCATTACATTCCCTACAGAATACTTAATTGTTTCTTTGGTGTATTTGGGATTCAAAGCTTGCCCTTTTGGACAGTGGAAAATTGTCCTGCCATCTGGCCCAATTTTATTTAACTTAGTTTCGTCACTCCATTACACTTTTTCCAGAAGTGTATGTCTTTATTTTGATGGGCTCTTACCCATTTGGCAAGAGTGATTTTTTTCTACTCATTCGTCCAAATAACTGTGCTTAATTTAATCTCCTTCTGATTAATCGGCTGGATACATTAGCATCAAATTCTTCGTTAATTTCGTTTCCAATTTGCCGAGATGACTTGAATGGATTCTTCTTGCACTTTCGGATAATGGCTTTATCGGTGAAGACAGTAGTTTTTCTTTGTTTCGGTTCCCGTTTTTTGTTTTCATTTAAATAAATTTCACCTTCCTTTACCAGCTTAATTGCATTATAGACAATTTTCCTGGAACTCTTTATTATTTTAGCTATTTCAACTGGCTTTTTGCCACCTTTGCACATGTCGTATATAATTTTTCTTTTCTCTGGAGTGCAATGTATACCTTTTCCCATTTCCCATCCTAACAGAGTAATTATAAATGAAATTTCACAAAAACAAATAAAATACTAAAATAATTCGCCGGGGAATTGTAAATATCGTAATTTGTACTATTTGTACGTCCAACCACAAAAATCACTTCGCTTATTGAAATCACCACCTGTCAAGTATCGAAATGACAACGGTACATTTGTTCACCAGAAATATACAGTACCATAGGGGTAAACAGTATCATCAGCAAAGTTTGTGCTATTTACGTGTCCATGGCTGTATGTGTACAGAGGAATAGGCCAACTGGGAAAACCTAAAAAAACAAAAACGCACCTCCTTGGGTGATGTGGAAATGTATAAATATAAAATTAAATATTTTCGATTTTGCGATCGTTTTAAAATTTACTCATATTGTTTAAATCTACATTTTTAAGGGACGCTATTATTATTCTACGCTGGCCGCCAAAATTCATCGAACCGGCCCTGTCCAATGGAATTTGCAATTTAGTGTCATTAAGTTGAATCTTATTCAGTTGTTGATTATTAGAATGTCGGATCTATTTGCATCAGATGTCTCATGTTTTTTAACGTAAGTGCCTGCCGTGTGGGCTTAAACTTACGGGATGCCCATACATCCATGGGAGCAAGGATACGCCTTGCCATCGCTCACCGTCAATCCATTGATACCAATTCGGAACGGTGTTGCCGGCACAAGTTCCACCCTTGGTATGAGTCGAGGCCGACCTAAAACCTCTTACTGTTCTTAGGGTCACAGCACCCAGCACTTATTGCAACTCCACATTGAGTCAACCAAAGGAAAACCAAGGAAAACCAAAAGGAAAACCAAGGAAAACCATAGGAAGACTCTTACCCGCGATTTTGGGTTTAAACCACAGCCACCATGACGCTCCCACAAGGGGGCCTACTTCTAACAAGTCAGGCCCGGATCGAGATCCGGGGGGCTCCTGACTCCCATGGTACCGTGATTTAAGTCCTGGTAGGGACTACCGGTGGTCCAGCCGCCAACAAGACCTATGACCGGCAGCTTGTGACTGATCAAATCGTAGCAACCTTCGGTAGCGTCATCTGAAGATGTTTACGATAATACCAGTACTTTGCTCTGCCCCCGTTCATTATTAGACAACGTCATTAAAGGGCGAAGCCTTGATAATTGGGCGGGGGCCCTCAATTTGCATCAGATGTCTCTTGTTTTTTAACGTAAGTACCTGCCGTGTGGGCTTAAACCTACGGGATGCCCATACATCCATGGGAGCAAGGATACGCCTTGCCATCGCTCACCGTCAATCCATTGATACCAATTCGGAACTGTGTTGCCGGCACAAGTTCCACCCTTCGTATGAGTCGAGGCCGACCTAAAACCTCTTACTGTTCTTAGGGTCACAGCACCCAGCACTTATTGCAACTCCACATTGAGTCAACCAAAGGAAAACCAAGGAAAACCAAAAGGAAAACCAAGGAAAACCATAGGAAGACTCTTACCCGCGATTTTGGGTTTAAACCACAGCCACCATGACGCTCCCACAAGGGGGCCTACCTCTAACAAGTCAGGCCCGGACCGAGGTCCGGGGGGCTCCTGACTCCCATGGTACCGTGATTTAAGTCCTGGTAGGGACTACCGGTGGTCCAGCCGCCAACAAGACCTATGACCGGCAGCTTGTGACTGATCAAATCGTAGCAACCTTCGGTAGCGTCATCTGAAGATGTTTACGATAAGACCAGTACTTTGCTCTGCCCCCGTTCATTATTAGACAACGTCATTAAAGGGCGAAGCCTTGATAATTGGGCGGGGGCCCTCAATTTGCATCAGCTGATGGCAGACGGAGATCGATGATTCCGCTGGTGTTTGCTTTATGTTCGACTAATTTTTTCAAACCTCAAACGAGTGCAGATCGCCATAAAGCTGAGATATGTGCACCGTATTATGAAGAATTTCTTACCAACATGTGATGATTTTAATTTATACCGTAGCTGTAAGGAAAGTTAAGCTAAGCACGTGATATTGCTGAGGTTTGTTTTCCGTTACTGTCGGAACGACGAAACGACACTATGGATGCTGGTTACATCGTCAATTCCTTAAATTTTGCTATTGTTTCTCAGTTTCATATCCATGCTTCAATGTACTTTAGTGCAGCGGAGGTACTCGACATCGGTTAACTGATGGGGCAAGTAACAGGTGGGGAGTTTTCTTCTTTTTTTTTGATCGGAAGTAATTTTTAAGAAAGCATGCTGAAAAAAATTCCAAAAATACAAAGTTATGTAAAGTTTTGCTTATACGGTTATATCTCAGAGGGTATAGATTTCTGGCCACTCATCATTTTTTTGTCAAAATATACCAAATATGCCAATCACCCGTTAAAATCTCCTACACTTTATTCGGAACACCCTTTGTATAACAAATTTAAATCAGTTAGTAAAAATTTATAAAAAAAAATATTAATAATAAATATATTTATATGTATTAATATAATCATATCGTTAGCATCTTTTTTTACTCATGTTACTAAAAGGTGCTCCTTCATGAGCTGAGTTCAATGGCAGCTAAGTATTGTACTTACTGAGTTATTCGGCCACCATCGAGTAGCGTGGAAACTAACTATTCCATAGGAGGCTACTGCAAGAGAAATTGTATCATAACTCATTTCTCGAATTAAATCTTTACTAACTTCTTCAGTACTAATTCGTCTACCCAATTCAAAGTCTGATAAATTTTTTCCAGTTATCATTGTTATTTAGTCTTCGAAAGAAAGCCGATTTTGTACTTTGGTAGCGACAGCAGATTTGGTGTCATTGACATGTCCATGTAAAATCTGTGTCAAAAGGCAGCCGATGCCTTTGGTCATCAAAACTCCAGTACGTATTTTCCGAAAACCACTTCTTTTTAAATAGAACACGGCCTTGCGAGTGCATCTAATGATATGAATATCAAAGGGAAAGCGATTAATTCTTGCGTCTTGAGCAGAGCTAGGTGTTCTAGGAAAAATCCCATGCAGCCGAGACGGTCTTTTCTCCTATACTCCTTTTTTTTTTGTTAAAAAAGTAGTGGTGCGTTTACATAAACATTTGTTCCATAAATTAACCAACGCATAGGATAAAGCTGGTATTATCATATCCGTTTAGATCCAAAAGCCCTTCCTCGGAGGCAAACTCATATCTTGCCGAAATCTCCATTATACTGCTATCCTTATAGCAATGATAGTTTTTCCAATTATTATGTTTCAGCAGCTATCAAACTTACGAATAACAATGACTTATCTGGCTACCCTTTAGAAAGCCAACATCAACTTGGAAGATTTCTATGAGATTAGATAAAAAAGTTTACTATCCAGGATGACATTCAAATATTATGCCCTTAAAAATTAAATGGGTCAGACCAGTCAGCTACCTTCTTCTCGTAAAGAAACCGACCTTAGTTTTGAGAGAAGTGACTACATCAAATTTCTAATAAACCAACCGTCGATTGAGTCTAGAGTTGTCTGTGCTTTAGAGCTTCAGTGGACTGAACAGCTCAAAAGTATTAGTTCCCAGGGATGGATCATTGCACACACTTGCTTAGTCATTCAAGAGTTTCCCGAGTGTAAAATTTCATCTTTGGAGTTCTGTTTTTCATATCACAATCCTTGAATACAAACTTTCTCTGCTTTGGCTAGCTGCCACAGTTGATCATCACAGCCTTTGCAACTTGGAGTTGTTTGAATTATGGGTTGCCAGTTCTAAGCATCACGTAGGAGATAGTGGCACCTTTATATTAATTGCGGTCTCTCTTTTCATTTAAGGATTTTCCCACGACATTTTAGTTCTGTCCATCTAAACAGCCGGATTCAGCCGGACTTTGGCACCAAAGGGTGGTCGGCAGGTGTACTCGTAATTGTAACGAAAAAAAATTTGTTTGTACAAATGTGACTCTCAGTGCTCGCTCCCACAGTAAATGAATGGCACTTCTAGGGAAATAAACCATTTGTATCAAGTAATATTATGCAGAAAATATAGCACTCTTTTATCGTTGGAAATGTTTTGAAACGAAGAAATGAAGTACAGTAAAAAAACCTAACCTGGATACACATTTTTTTTCACAAAGTGAAATAAAGTCAAACCATAAAATTTGGCCTTATTTTCTAAGCATTGACCGCACTTTTTTTTTCACCGCTGAACAGTGAAACTTGATACCGTGATTCTCATGTATATAAAATTAAACGTAACCGAACAATCGTTAAGCTTCTGATAATAAGTTAACTCAAACTGCTCCATTTAGCCATAACACTAAATTTATATTATTTTATCGAAAGCAGTAGAAAACACAAAAAAGAACAAGGTTTCATAACAGAAAGACATATAATACTTTTTCTCCATTTTGAATCAATAAACTTTTTATTGGTTTGTAAATAGAATGGTTTTACCACTCATTTCAACGATACTCTTAAATACTATATTTTTCACTGTAAGTGCCAAAGGCACATTTACAAACTTTCATAAATTCATTATGCACATAATTTGTAACTGAAATTGAACCCCATATTGCATCACATTATTGTGTGCAATTTATGTCAATGTATCTACGAGTACATATGCGAGTATGTTGCTCCTGCTTAGAAAAGTAATAAATTCTCATAAGGACGAAAAGTCTATCGAGATGTGTTAATACATATATTCATATATGAGTCCGAAAGGAATTGCTATTGTAATATGGAAAGGAGATGGCAGATATTCAATAAAGGAAAACTGTAGTTAACAATATCCTTCTTCCAAATTATGGGGATCATTTGCTTAATATGAATATAACAAAATTTGGTTTAAGCGTAATTTTTCCCATTGGACTCATTTGCACCACAGCGTAACATAATGGGAATAAAGATTTACGTTTCTTATTCCCTTGATGTGTTGTGTATTTTCGTTTTTAATTTTGAATACGAAATATGGTTCAACAACTCAAAATAAACAAATAAGTTTGCTATATCTACCTTTTCAAAAACATTTCATCAACCCTTTGGAATATTCTTTTGTTAGTTTGGAGTACGGTATTCTTTTTTTTTGTAAATGTAACATAATTTTGAAATTTTAGAGATAACTAACAAACGAGCTATCAAATTTAGTGAATGAATACGAAATTTTTATTCAAAATATTTCTATAAATGTGGGTGATGTTGTGCATTAGGTACCTTTGCCCACTTTAACGCATCAGAGATAAAAAGCAAAAGAGGTAATTTTCTTTTCTGGCGTCACCACCCACACCCAGAGGAAATTTAGGGTCATTCTGGGAGCCGTCAAGGCAATTATTACTCAATGCGGGAGCTACTTCCGATTCAAGGCCAAAGAATCGAGTCAACTCATGCAATGCCCTTAAGCCCGTAAGAAATCAATAAGATAAGAAGCAGAACGGTATCAGTTCATCATCGTTTCTCTTCATCGCGCTTGTATTTGTAATGTTATTGTTTTTTTCTATCTGTCGTGCCAGGATCTACAAAATTACAATCATCCATCCTAATGTTGGTTTGTGTGGAACAGATTACAACAGCCGAAAATTCTACGAGGAATGCTTCGCACGAGTGTTGTTTGATTTACAATCGTAAACAACATAAGGTAATAATATCAGATATTAAATGGCTTAGTTATGCAACAAGGCAAAATCGAGAGTTAATGCGATGAATTGTGTCACCACTTGGAGAAGGAATCTCTAATCGACTTTAAGTACCATCATTGCACCACATAGACGAGGAATATTACTCGTATCTATTTTCACCTCATTATTTGGTGTCAGTGATCAAGTTTGCCATAACATCGAAAATCTGGAAAAAAAAATCAAGGGGAGCTGATTAAAAGTGACAAGATAGACCCCAATATTATGCTACCCACAACTATTCATACAATACTATTAACAATTTCACAAAGAAATTTAAATATTATATGTGGGACATCGAAACAAAGTACAAGTTATTAAAAGCGTATCTTAAACGAAACTATTTTCTAGGATTCTTGTCACACATTAACGTGGAAGATAAGAGGAACCAATGTATGGAGATAACTTGGCCCAGGTAATGAGCTGTCATACGTTATGTAGATACAAACTACAGAAATTCTGGTCATACAGTACTTTATAGTCCGTAGTGTCAATGAGTTGATTTAAACTAATGCTAGAACCGTTCCGAAAGATAGGCGGGCAGAAATTTCAAGAAATGTAGGTAATACAAACGGTACTGTAAATAAATTTTAATTTCCAGAGGTACTTCAAATTACCCCGAATAAGTCACCAACTCGTATATGGAATGCCCTGCCGAGCTCTTTATTGCCTAGTAATTATGATCTGCAAACAATTAAAACCAGCGCGTATCAGTATCTCTCTTTCTTTATACCCTAACCAATTTAAGGCAAAATCCCTTGATCTCGCGCCAATTATAAAAAAAACAGAATCTTGCAACGAAACAACCTTTGTTTTCTAGCCGTCAATATTTAATAATATTGATCAAACTGACCATTTGACGATGACTTTGTTCAACAACTTTAAAGTGGTCTACGTAAATTAACTAATATAGATAGAAAACTTACTAGGTTATGGAGCTTCGATTCACTGATTTCATCAAATCGTATAGATGTCTGTTTGTGAATACGTTGCAATATCTACAACCCCAATTCATGGTCGACGGTATAGAAACAAGTTAAGAGGCGCATGCTTCTAATAGTTTATTTATGGTGAAGTCCAACTAGGACATTGGATATACTACATACTCTTATATATCAGTTGAAAGGAACTATGGATTATTATGTCAGTTTTCACTGTCTAGTTCGAATGTGTTACAATTCCACCACGCGGTATTTTTTCAATATTTGTTTTTACTTTGACCATTTTTTTTTGTTTTTTTTTGCATTCCCTCATCAAGCTGACTAATTTCACAATCCTATTAATGGACTCACCATCCCGTCCTGTGAATCTGCTGAATTGAATACACTGTATCTACCAGCAGAGTGGAGATGATTATATGGGATGGATGTAATCATTGGGATATATGGAAAGATTTTCCATCCTATCTGCAGTGCCTTAAGTAGATATTCCAAGATTCATCTTGATGATTACAAACGCATATTCTGCTTCTTCTGCGAAAAGTGCTGGACCATCTACCAGGCTTTACAATGCTGACAATTAAATGTAATAACCAACAATTTAGTGGGCTGGTGGACTCCATTTCAGAACTGAAGTATGTAAATTAATATACGGGAAAAACTAAAACCAAACTAATATCCGACAAATTTACTCTGCTAGACGGCAAGCCTGCTGGAAAACAACGGATCTGTTTAGTATGACTTAAACCTTTTTAGTGGCGAGCTGGCAGGTCAACCAACTTTCATATATTAAAGGAATTAAAATATAAAACAACGATTTTTGATTTTTTCGTGGTAAGGTTAGAAATCTTCATAGACACTATAGGCTCGGAGCCTATAGTAGTGTGAGATTCTTACTCACTAAAAAACACTTCCCTTATGCAAACCACGACTGAGTTCACACTCAACAAGCAGTTCTTCTATCGCATTTTATTTTGTTTTTATAAGATATCCTGCAGGCGATTTTCCATTGAAAATTCCTGTGTACTTTAGAAAATTACGCGCTGCTAATCACTGCGCTAGATCGAGAGGCTTAGTCTTTTTCAGACGGCGCAATAAATTTGTCTCGCCTAGGATCTGTTGAACAGAAATATTCGTATGACCTTGTAATCGGTTATTATGTTTACGCGCAAACATTTTAATTACGTTCTGAACGTTTTCGACTTCTAAGTCTCTGTGGATATCATCGTTTCTAATGTACCACGGCGCATTAACAATACCTCGAACAACTGTGTTTTGGAATGTCTGTAGTACATTAATGTTACTATTTTTAGTACAACCCCAAAGTTGTACACCATATGTCCAGACCGGTTTTAGCACTTGCCTGCATAACAGCAGTTTGTTCTCTAAGCTAAGCTTGGAATACTTTCCAATAAGCCAGTAAATATCTCTATATTTGATTTCAAGCTCTTCACGTTTTTTCTTAACGTGTGCTCTCCATTTTAGTTTAGCGTCGAGTGTCATACGAGATATTTGGCCTCGTTCGCGTAAGGAATTCGTACTGCGTTGATAAACACCGGTGGATTCTCAATTTTCTTGAGAGTGAAGTTCACGTGCACAGACTTGTTTTCATTAAGCGCGATTCGCCAAGTCTTTGTCCAATTGTTAATCCGTGTAAGGGCATGTTGCAACTTTACAGTTGCTTCTTCGACTGTTTTAGACGTTGCCAAAATGGCAGTGTTATCAGCAAATGTGGCTATCAAAGCCTTGCGAAACGGCAAGGAATGCGCTTGAACAGACTAACTTACACTCGATTGCTGGTTCAATTACATCGGTTATTCAATGCACTTGGTCAACTGTAGAGTGTTGGCTTCTAAAGCCAAATTGATGATCAGGCAGGAGGGAATTTGTGTCGGTAATTGGTTTAAGACAATTAAGAAGGATTTGCTCGAAGACCTTCGATGTAATCGGGAGAAGCGATATTGTTCTATATGACTTGACTTCAGTCAGCGGTTTACCGGGTTTTAGAACCATAATAACTTCGGCTACTTTCCACTGGTGCGGTACATGCTCTAATCTAATGCTGGGATTTATAAGATAGAGAGGCTTTAGCAAACCTATTTTCTGCAACGCTTTAAGTATCTCTCCCGTTATTAAGTCATATCCCGAGGCTTTATTGGGCTTAAGCGTGTCTATAACTTGTCTAAGTTCCCTAAGTGTAGCCTTTTCTACTGGAAAGTTTGTCGTCACGTCTAGCGTATTGACATTCTCTGGAAGCACTTCCCCGTCGAATGGTTTAAACGTTTCTGCAAGATGGTCGGCGAAAACATAAGCTTTATCCTTATCTTCTTTTGCCCAGTCATCCTGGTTTCTTCTTATTGGCGCCACGTGTATTTGGGGCTTTCGAACACTTTTAACGGCTCTCCATATGGAGTAGTTTGTATCCTTGATCGATTTTTTCAACAAGTTGCAGAGCCTATTGAAGGACGTTTTATCTTGTGGTGCCCGGGTTTCATGCCACTTTTTCCGCGCTCTTCGTTTCTTCTTTATCATTTCTTTGATTTCCGGTGGGTATCTTATGCCGACTTTGGGAACTTTGTTCAATTCGCGGGGAGTGTTATTCCACACCGCTTGCTGTATGACTTCAACAAAACGTTCAACTTCTTTTTCAAGTTGATACGGCGTTCTAAGTGCTACTTTCAACTCATTATTGTCTACAACGTCTATTCGGAAATCTTCCCAGTGAGTTTTGCTGTTAGTTAATCTGGGAGGTCTTTGTTTCTTAACCAAGGATTCGCATAGTGAAAAAATAACTGGAGAATAATCGGAGGAAAGATCGAAGATTTCTTCAACTTTGACGTAACTAGCGTTTACTCCTTTTCCTATAAAGAAGTCTATTAGATCGGGTGTTTTGGCGATATCCGAGGGCCAGTATGTCGGCTTGCCTGTTGAATAAAAATAGCAACCACATTCTATACCAGCCCGGTAAAGAGTTTTGCTTTTTTGAGAGATACATCTTGAGCACCAAAAGGTGTGCTTCGCGTTAAAGTCGCCACCAATAATGAAGATTGGTCCAAGAGAGTTGAATACGAGTAGCTCAATAAATTCGTGTTTTTCTATTTTACAGCGCGATTGGCAATAGATTGAGGATATACTAAAAGATTAATTTTTATTTTTAGCGCGCACCGCGGTCATTTGAAATTTGTCAAGTTCAATTATTGCTTCTAGAGTATGTTCAATGCAGTCTTTTATGAATAGGGATGACCCGCCTCTTGCGTTTCCCGATGGATGATGAGCGTGGTAGTCGCGGTAACCTTTTAGTTCCACGCGCGATTCTGTCGCCAGGTGAGTTTCAGAAATTAAACATATGTCAATTATTTTTTCCTGAATGAAAATATTTAGTTCATCAAGCCCTTTCTGTAGCCCGTTGGCATTCCACGCAAGTATATTGAGCTTCTTTGCCATAATTAGTTGCACAAATTGGCTTCGAGCTTAAGAAACCGTTCGACTATTATCTTATTTATTTTAGTCTGTTCTTCTAGTCTGTCAAGAATTACTGAGAACACATTTGAGGCAGGATCCGGTGATGTACAGTTAGTCATATTTACTCGCGCCGCTATTTGCGCGTAAGTTTTTCCACTTTCCACTTGCGCATTGTTATTTTTGACGTTGTTGTTATTGGTAATTTTAGCGTTTGTCACCATTACCTTCTTTAAAGGCTAAAGTAGGACCGATGTTGTTATTTCTCATTCTAGCTGTCCCTGCGTTTTTCTTCGTTTTTGATTGATCTCGTAGCTTTTGCAACTCCCTCGCGACTTCGCAGCCTCGATAGTTAGCTGGATGCTTTCCCTTGCAGTTAATGCATATCGCTGGAGACTCTTTCGCGGAATTGCACTCTCGGGTCAGATGTTTGCCAGCGTATTTTACACAGCGAGGTTCCTTCTGGCAGTAGGCCTGAGTATGGCTGAATCCCTGGCAACGTGTACATTGGGGAATCAGCCTAGAGTTTTTCCGCGGATGTTAAATTTTGACAACAAGTCCTAAAATTGAATTTATGGCATAAATTCTTTCTAGGCTTTCGGTTTTGTCGAAAGTTAGCCTAAAGAGGGGAAGACCGCGTCTTGGGATTGTCCTCTCGCTTTCAACATTGCGCTGTTTTTGCTGCGTCGATTATCTTAAAGCCTTTATTTTTAAGGTCATTTACGATGTTTTCTTTAAGGCAAGAGGGATGCAATTCTCTAGCTACAACGCGTATGGGTCTTTCCGTTTTATTTTCGTACGTATGCCATTGAATCTTCTCGTCATTTAATTTTTGCGAAAGCGAACGTTAGTTGTCTGGATTAAGGACATTGATAATCCATGTATCATTATTACGAGATCTTACTTTATAATCGGTTGAGCACAGTGATTTCAGGATTATGTGCAACTTGTTGTAGTCCGAGATTCCAAAAACGTTTATTTGCGGCAGCGGTCTTTGTTTGGGTTGCTTTGTTGCCTTATCGACCTCAGCAGTGTTAAAGCTGGATTGCTTCTTTGTTTGTTCGATATCAGGCGAGGAAGTAGCTTTGCGCATCAGGCGAGGAAGTAGCTTTGCGCTTCTTACCTGGCTTTTTTTTTTAAGTATCCAGTCCGTTTCGCGGACTAGCTCTTCTTCGTCTGTGTGAAAACTCGAGTTTTCGGGGCGGTCAAGTAGCAAAACAGACTCAGATTTAGATTGCGGCTTAATGGCATCTAGTTGCTTTTTTAATTCGGCACAGAGCAATTCCATATTCTGGAGTCTGGCGCGGAGATCAGAATTTTCGCGTTCGAGATTTTGTAGCTTATTCGGTGTACTGAGCTACCGACTATGCTTGGTCTTTGCTTTCGCATGATTTTCCTAGCGATCCGCGTGCTGGAGATCTCGTGACCCTTGAGCATTTTTTAAAGGGGTCCTGGTTTATATGTGTGTTATTTTGATGATTATTTGAACTCATTTAGTTCCCACGAGTAGCGGAGAAAGGGTAGTCCGTCTGTCCAGAGATTCACATTAGACAGATAAGGCTGGCTGATCCGGAGGTCGCCAAGTATCCGGATGCTCCGTTAGAGATTGAGCTATTTTTATATTGGGCCCCCAACCTGTTCGATTCTCGCACGGGTCGCGTAACACCTTAATCCGGCCCAGTGGATTTTAGTCGTCTCTTACGGCAGGCATGCCTACCTCGGGTATATTCTAACTCCTAAACCAAAGGGATTATTCATCAGAATTTGATAAAATATACCTTGTTGAATTCAGGAAAAGGTGAACTTTCAAAAATTTTGAAAAAAAATATTTTCAAGGACGAAGGATATTCCAGAATAACTCAAAAAATTGTATTTTGTTTATTTTTTTATATAGTATAGAGAGATTCGTCCTCTATTTCCATTTCAAATTTCAAGTTGGGATCTCTATGGGTTCGGCCAAAATAATGTTTTATAGGTGGCTAAATATTCTGTAATAAATATTTTCATTTAAAAAAAGTCACACTGGGGCCTTTGTATCCCAAGGCCTTAAAAACAAAAAAAATCATTATTTATTATCTTTTAAGGGTATATGGATATTATTCCGATGAAAAGGAAAACTATTTTCCTTTAATTACTCATTGTGAAACAGATGAAATATGATGAAGTTTTCTTGTTTCCGGCACAATTCTTCAATTCAATTAGAAAATCCCGATTCCATCAATAATTTTTCTTCATTATACTCCTGTGTGATCACGTAGGAGAAATCCATATTCTTTATATTTTCAGTTGACCAGTTATATAACTGTAATATATATAATTGTCACTTATATAACTGTAAGGGAGTTGTTATGTGTTCCCTATATGGTCTTTGTAGGCTACTTCTGGCAGCCAGTCTTTTTGGTACAAGTCCATCGCATGCGTTCTTACCATGAGAGGTTGCAAAGAAGTTCCATTCAGCATTCACTCCAAAATCCTGTTAAATCAAAAAAATTATTTTTGTTTTTGCACTGCGCAGCAGATCCATCGGAAAAATAAATAATTTTCTTAAAATGTTGGTATTTCTTGTGCAGGAACTCTAAGAGATGGCGCTGAAATAAGTGTATTGCGATAGTGTCATGTTTTAAGCAGTCACTGATTACAACAAAACTTTTATTTTTAATGTCATCCATCTGGTTCCGGTAATATATTGCGAAAGGGTGAATCGTCGCCTGTTCGTTAGTCCAGCGGTATCCCTGCACAGCATCTTGCACAACAAAACCATAATTTTCGGAAAAGTCCAATAAAACAAGTATGTCCGTTTTCGTTAAGAGATTTTTGACTACATAAAGTGCCTGTATTGACGAATGAAAACACCAAGCCGTTTCAATAAGCTCTGAATGAAATCCTCAGAGTTTTCAATTCTCACTTCCAATTTTGATCGGTCCGTGTGGGTGCATTGATAGTATGTTAAGTCTTCTATGAAGTGATTACTAAAAGCAGCGTCAAAGATTCTCCTTAATTTAGTATAGTTTGGGCAATTAAGACACTTGCCCAAGTAACAATTTACATCAGGAGGGTTACAAATTACCAAAGCTAAGCAGGCTCTGCTGTCATTGAGATGCTTATCTTCGTTTTCTATCAGCCTTGATATATTGCTACCTTCAAACATAAGTTTGATATTTTGATGGATGGTGCAAACACACACGGAATGAGTTCCTGATGCCCCAGTCAAAATGCAGTTCTTTCTTCACCAATTCAATCTTAACATTATTATGAGCTTCTTTGAACTTATAATATTTTTCCCTAAGGTTAGCCAGAACCAGGCGTGTTTGAAAATGTTTTTTCTGATTTTCAATCTAACAAAAAAGCAAAACGTCTTATTTTTGAATATAAGAAAATAAATTGTTGTTACCTTTATAGATACGTAGTCTCTTTTTCCTGGCATTAAATGGCTGATATCGTCTTCACAGTAAAAACTTTCTACCTATTGCTTGATATCAGCATCTAAGCTTTACCTATAAATTGATGGAACGCTTTGATCTTCTTGAAGTTTTCTAGATTTCTTGATCATATAGCTTGTCGATTCTGGAAACTCTTCTGTAATTTTGTCGGCTCTCCATTCTCTTGAAAGTAAAGACAACAAAACAAGTTTGGTGTCTTTGCTTGTAGTTTTATGGAAATTTTCTTTTATTTTCCCTACGAAATACCATCTTGATCAGAAAGTTCCCCGAATAACCACCGTGTGGCGCTCCCATTATTCCGATTTGAGTTCAGTTTTTTTTTTTGTTAAGTTGGTACATCTGTTGTTGACATTTATTCTAAATCTTAGCGTCCTAGCTTGACCGTTGCAAAAGTTACGTAGCCAAGAGTACATCTATCACAGTGTGTGTTGGCGATTTTTTACAATTTTAGAAATGGGTGCAACAAAGAACTCGTACTAAATTTTGCGTAAAAAACGGATTTAATGGTCCTCGAACGATGGAAATGTTGGAAAAGTGTTTCGGCAACGATTCTCTAAAAAAAACGGTCGTTTACCAGTGCCATGAGAATTACATTTATTAACGATTGGAAAATGAAACTACACTGCTTTTGGTGTCGTCTTGATTAAGACTGACTATTTTCTTTTATTGTAACATATTACTTCATGTCATATCATAAACATAGATATGGTGAACGCATTCCGTTTCCGATGGCCTTCAGACAGCACCATTGACACCGGAATGTAATTGACACTTTTGTTATTCGTTGCGAAACAACACAAATGTGCCGTCAGCAAGTTTACTGACTTGCATTTGTGTAACTCGAGTGGAGCGGTTCGAAAGTGGTCGTGAGTCAATCGAAGATGATGAACGCAGTGGCAGACCATCGACATCGAAAACCGACGAAAACATTGATGAAGTAAAAGAAATGTTGGTCAATAACCGCAAATTAGCCATCAGAGAGATAGCGGAGGACTTGAACATTGCCTATGGATCCGTTCAAAATATTTTGGTTAATGATTTGAGTTTTCGTCGTGTAGTAGCAAAGTTGGTGCCAAAAGACCTCAATTTCATGCAAAAAAGAGACCGTGTTGACCATCATTATTCGTAATTTTTTGACAAAAAATGCAACAAATACCATCCAACATCCACCGAATTCACATGATTTGATCCCTGTGACTTAATTCTGTTCAACCGAGTTAAAAAACCGCAACGGGGAACGCATTTCAGCAGTCGAGGGGAAGTAATGGAAAAATCGCAGGAAGCACTGGACATACCGAAAACTGAATATAAAAAATGTTTCGAGGATTGGATTAAATGATGGCATAAGTGTATTGCGCTCGATGGGGATTACTTTGAAGGGGACAATATAGATTTATTTTTCTCTCTGGAATTATCTTCATCATTATCAATAGTAACAGCGAAAACTTTCTCTGCAATTTTCAACATAGACTTTTTCAATTTTGACTGCACATATTTTAAGTCACTACGTCTTCTCCTGTCGAATGTATCTTCTCCAATATACTGTATGTATTCATTAGTCAAATTGAATGAAATGTCTTTATCGAAATACATTGCATCAACTTCAATTTGATCTTCAATCTCTAGCAATGATGGCGTTGTATCAGAATTTCGTATCTGACTCAATTTTTTTCTACATGTAGAGAAAATTACCAACTTTGTGTTTAATTTTGGTTGCATCGTAACCATCCATGATCGTACAGGCCGCAAATCACGAGCACTGGCTTGGTAAATCCAAAGGATTGCAACACGTTTTCCACACAAAAGCTCTCATTATAAATTTATATTACTCACAACTCTTATTACGATACAATCTAAAATAAATCCCGAGCTCAAGATAGATTGACACAAGTGAGTGCAAATAAATTAAGCCTAACTTCTAAAATCCTCAAAAACGGGAAATGTGCATTTACTAGTCATTGAAGAAATAAAATAAGCACAGTGAGGTTTTTTTTTTTCTAAAAAAAAACACAGCTCTATACTTACTCGTATGTATGTGCACTCGGGTTATATGAGAGGATGATAAGAGGAATAACGTAATAAATATTTAGGATTTTGATTTAGCCGCCTATAAAACATTATTTTGGCCAAACCCATAGAGATCCCAACTTGAAATTTGAAATGGATATAGAGGCCGAATCTCTCTATAATATATAAAAAAATAAAGAAAAACAAAATACCTGTTTTTTTTAGTTATTCAAAGATATTTGTCAAAAGAATATTCTGGAATATCCTTCGTCCTTGAAAATAAAAATTATTCCAAATCTTTGAAAGTTCACCTTTTTCTGAATTCAACAAGGTATATTTTATCAAATTCTGATGAGCAGAGCCAAAGTTATGATTTTTTTAAATATAAAAGGAAGCATAAATTTTGATTTTTTGCCAATTTTTGAAGTGCCGTTGCACGCCAACTTTATCGAATTCTGCAAATCTTTTTTTTTTCCTTTATGATTCGTACCACTCCAATGATATTTCTCGCACTTTTCAGCCAAATCGGAGGGATCTCGTTCAGAACGTCGGTCGATCCTTCATTGAATGACCCCTATCAAATCGCTTGTTTAAATATTGAATAAGATCGGCGAATTAACCGCACCTTGGTGCAGACCGTTTTTAATGTTCTTCTGTTCCAACAGAAGTCACATCGCCATTTTTCACGATGAACTGTCTGTTGGTGAGCAGATTATGAAGAATATATAAAAGTGGGTTATTGATGCCCAGTCTGATCAGCCTGTAGAAAAGACCCTCTAACCATACGGTGTCGAAAGTCAACCAGGCAGGCCCCAGTACACTGGTTTTTGCTTTTATTCCATTGGATATCTGACACCAATTTAGGCGGACGCCACATGTATGACATCATGCCCCGCCTTAAAACCGAATTGATTATCCGGAACTATATTTTTGTCCTCAACCACTGAGTTAAAACAAAATTAAATTAATTACCTTTTCGAACATCTTACTGATATTCGGAAGGAGACTTATCGACCGCAGGTTCGGCGGATTGGATGTATCTTTACCGAATTATATCAGTGATACAAAATAATAAGTCTTCCGACTTGGCACGATTCATTTACAAAGTGAAACTGTCAGGAATATGTATTGGAAGGGTTATCTGTCAATTAATATATTTTTTTTTGGTAGGAACTAAATTTATTTAGGTATATTTCTTAGCTTCGTGGCAGTAAATAACAAATTTATATTGAGAGAGATGGTTTTCAAAGAGTAGGAATCTCTTAGTCTATCAAAGGTCAGAGATAGCTTCCAGGCTTTCCGGAAGCGAGCGTTTTCCATCATGATCTGGAGTGTTTGGTAAGAATACAAAAACTGAGCCCAATTCGTCTATACGAGTACATATGCTGTCATTATCGGTTTTAAAATCGATGAAGATATGGTGAGTATCCATCTGGACTTCTTGGGTTTCTTTTAAAATCGAAGAAGAAATTCTTACTCGACTGTGATTATAACCGCAATATAGTAAAAACGGTCAACTTTTACGATATGTTAAGGACTATGATACCTTAATAGTTGGCGCTATTTAAAGGGTTAATAGCTATCTTTATCAAAATTTCCATCACTCCACACAAAACAAAAAATTACCCTTTATCGGAAAAACTACTAACTTTATTCAAATGCGCGACACATACATATACGAGTAGTATATGAACATAAAATTTAAAATATGAACATTCTAGCCAAATATTTTTTTTTGCTACAGTGGTTTATTATAAAATAGTTAATTAATATAATTGGAATAAAAACCGATTCAAAATTCGTATTCAACTTAAAAGTACTGCATAAATTGGTGTATAATCATATTTGGAAGCACAAGGAGGCATATTTACTGTGAATATATTTCGAGGCGGTTGACGTCGCTTCTACCGAGCTAGACAAAATCCCAAACTACTCCAAAGTTATTGCTCTTGTAGTAAGGTGTTTACTACCAAATAAAACTATCGAAAGCTTTTCAACCGGATTATAAAACTTTAATAAAAATAACAAATTCAATTGATGTTTAATAATTAGGAAAAATATAAATGGAATTAAATGGGAGACAAGCAGATGTTTACTCTACGATCGACGGCTGGGGGTGAACAACAACTTGCTATGTTTGATTCCCGGCACCGATACGGCGATGCCCCGAATCAAACGATAACTATTCTCGCTGGGATCCCGCTATCCCAGCTGTGGGTTCCTCCAGGTAGCGCTTTGACGGCAGCTAGACCTGGGTGAGCAAAAAAATAAAGGGCGCCACGTGATTTTTCCACCCGGAATCACGAAACCTTTCCGAGAAAAAAAGAAAAAAGAAGAAAAAAACTTCCCAAAAAAAAAAAACAAAATTCCACGGCAAAATTAAAAAAACTGTTTTTTTTTCCACCACGTTATAAATGCCCCGTTGGGACTTGACGATTTATTCTTAATTGATTTAGCGGTACATTCGTCAATAGAGTGACCCGCTATTTTCACAGTCCCGAAACAAGAAAAAAAACGTTAAGCAACGGGTCGCGTGTCTCGTCTATTCTCGGGATTTTTCCTCGCACGCGCGGCCCACCGGAGTCTCAATTTTCAAACTAAAAAAAACGCGTTTCAAATGCTTATTTTATTTTTGCTGCACTACACTGCACTATACTTAGCTTTTATTTTCTCCTAGCGGTGCTTCGCCTCTTACTGGCACAGATCTCTCCCCTTCTTGTTCCGCCACTCCAGCTATCCCGTTCCACGTTCCTGTGTCTCCCTTTTTTATTTTGTTTGTTTCCTCCCGCTTATTATTATTATTTCTTTTTTGCCACAGCAAGACTCGCGACTCTACTTAAAAAAAAAACAAGTTACTCTAATTTTTAATTATTTTAAACTCCAAGAAAAACAAATTGCTTTTCGCAATTTTCCAAAGAAAAAAATTTTCGCACAACTACCAAAAAATCAGTCACCAGACTGAGTTCCAAATCTTTTATGATCCACAACTCCCGCCAGACACACACACACATTCACACGCACATTCTCTCTCACATTTATTCAGCACTAGTGGACCCAACGACGGGATTTCTAGCTACAGCACTAGCAAGCTTTGCTAATGTGTGCCCCCGTGTCCAACTAGGCCTCTCACATATACCATTTTCCACATTCATACTAAACTCCTCATCTCGGAGTTCGCTCCCACTTCCAGTAATGACTGGGAACTCCGCTGAGCGAGTTTATGGAAGCTGTGGATCCTAAGTATGCCTAGCGTTCAGATTTGGGAGGGGGGGGGGGGGACTGACAAATAGCGTGTCACTCCTTACAATTATTTATTTATGTTTTTTTTTTTTGTGTAAGTGGGCCCTTCTGCCCTCTGACCACACTGCCAGTTTGTACTTTTTTTTTCTCGTACCATTGTTGTTGGTGGTCGTTATTGTTGTGTGTTCGCTGGTTGTTGTTGTATGTTTGTGTATTGTTTTTGGTTGTTGTTATATGTTCCCTCGGTGGAAGCTGTCTTAGTGTTTGGCCGTCCGACTACCCGCCTCCGCTGCTCCTCCGGTGCTCCATCGGCGGGGTGCTGGCTTAAAAAGGGGTCGTCATCCCTTCACCCATCGAACCTAACTTTTAAAGCTGGTGCGTTGTTGGGGTGTGCCCGATTAAACTGGCCGTCCGATTGCACACCACTGTTGCTCCTTTGTTGCTCCCTCGTTGGGGTGTTGCTATAAAAGAGATCGTGGTCTCTTCACCCATCGATCACATGGCTTGGTGCTAGCTCCACCTAGCTGCATCCACCTCAGTTGTGGGATGTGATGCCAGTATCCACAGCAACATCGGTAGCAGTATGGGGTGTTATGTAAGCCTCCTATTGTTGCCTTTCGTTGGGGTGTTTGTTCCAGGGATCGTCTTCCCCACCCGTCATCATCGTGT
The DNA here is from genome assembly GCA_949129095.1 of Volucella bombylans. Classification (NCBI taxonomy): domain Eukaryota; kingdom Metazoa; phylum Arthropoda; class Insecta; order Diptera; family Syrphidae; genus Volucella; species Volucella bombylans. The sequence continues at coordinate 94,836 of CASBSA010000170.1, forward strand.
TGGGGTGTCTGGATAGAAAGGACCGTCCATCTCCACCCGTCGGCGACTTTCATACGTCCTGTCTGATGCTGCCCGTTGCGAGTCTCCCGTCTATTTATGGGCTCCGACAACGATGTTCCTGGTGGACCTCCTGTCGCACCCTGGGGTTCTTCCCGTGAACCTATGTGGGCTGTTTTCCGAGGTCTGGAGTTGGTGGGCCACTGGCTGATGGGACCATAGCTGCCCTCCACATCCGCCAGAGCTCGGTGTTCCCACTCAAAGAAAAGTGGGACCGAAGGGACTTGCAAGGAAAGAGAGCCAAACTTGTTACGGGAAAATTTACCGCAACAAACCCCACCCTCACCTCCTAGGAAATGGGATTGGATTCCTAAGAAGCGCAAACCATTTCCCGAGGCTAAAGGTTTCTTAGGAGAGACATTTCCATCAAGGCCAATACTGCCAGTCTATGCAAAAACAAACTAAAATGATGACCCAATCGGTCTTTTAAGCTGCTCTCCTATACTGGGACTTAAGACTCTTCTGGCTCAGCGCTATACGGCTTAAGGTCGAATCCACCAAGCTGTATGTCCACGCTGACACACGCTTGAGGATCCTGAATGGTCCCACGAATTTCGGCGCAAGCTTGGCCGTGTAGTGGTTAGCTGCGTCAGACAACACGAAGTTTCGTCGCCATACTAACTCGTTCGGGAGATATTGCACATCTCGCCGTCGGAGGTTGTAGACTTTCGCCGACTTCTTTGCTGCCGCCGCCAACTTCCTACGTATATCCTCCCTCAAAATCTCGAATCTCCTGCCTAACTCCGGTGTATCTGAGTCCCTATCTTCCCTATTCCTTTCCCTATTTTCGAGATCTAGGTCCCTACCTTTAGTACCTGTGGTCTCACTACCTGGTACTATGTCCCTACTACCTAACCTACTCTCGCTACTTATCCTACTCTGGAGATAATCCCTCGAGGCATCAAATTCTGTGCCGCGAGTTACCATCTCCCTCCCGAAATTTACGTAATATGGGGATACCCCCAGCACCTCATGTTGGGCCGTGCGAATCGCACACGCTACTTTCGCCAACTGCGAATCCCATCGGTGATTCTCCGAGACATACGCTCTGAGCGTTGTCTTAATTATTTGGTTGATTCTCTCCTCAGGGTTAGCCTGCGGGTGGTAATGGGCCGTAAACCTAATTTGTGACTCGTAAGAGTCACAGAGAGCTTTCAGCTCCCTTCCGCGGAATTGGGGACCGTTGTCACACACGACAACCTTGGGTACGCCGAACAACAAGAAGACATTTTCCTCTAGTTCATTGCACACTGCCTTGGCAGCTGCGGATCGTAGGGGAAAGAGCAAAGGGAATTTAGAAAAGTAGTCGACAACAGTAAGAATATAATTATAACCCCGAGTGGACTTGGGAAGTGGGCCTACCAGATCTACACAAATCATTTCCCAACACCTTGACACACCTACCGTCTCAACCATCAGACCAGCGGGTCGCTCGTTCACCGGTTTCACCTGTTGGCAAATCGTGCAATTCTTTACATATTTTGTTACTTCTGACCGCATCGGCCAGTAGTACCTAGCTCCTACTCTCGCAAATGTTTTGCGGACGCCCATGTGACCCGCTAATGGGTTATCATCGCACGCCTGTAAAATCCCTAATCTACCTAGTTTTCCTACTACTAATTTCCACTCGTTACTGTTATCTTTATAGACTACTACCTGCCTATTCTTCACAAACTTGAAGACTTTGCCCCCCTCTACTCTCCCCAAGGGGTAGGCTAACGGGTTAGCTTCTACTGCCGCAATCATTTTCCTAATCCAAGGGTCTTAATCCGCTTCTGAGATCCCAGCCAACTCCGAAACTCCTCGCGAAAGCATGTCGGGAACTACATGCTCTTTCCCCTTCCTGTGTACAATCTGAAAATCGAATTGCTGCAGCCTCACTGCCCATCGACCTAGTCTCCCTTGAGGTTCCTTAAGGTTACTCAGGCACACTAGCGAATAATGATCAGTTACGACCGTAAACCGAACCCCTTCGATGTATGGTCGCAAGTACAGCCAAGCATTCCTTCTCTGTGGTAGAGTAGTTCCTCTCACTTCTCTGCAGGGACCTACTGAGATAACAAATAACCTTTTCCCGATCTTCAAACCCTTGAGATAATACGGCCCCTATTCCATAATTCGAGGCGTCCGTCTGAACTACGAACGGCCTATCGAAATCTGGACATGTTAAAATGGGTGCCGTCACTAGACATTGTTTCGCTTTCCTAAAGCTGTCCTCACACTCGTCCGTCCATATAAATTTCCTATCTTTCTTTAACAAATCTGTTAAAGGCCTAACTAAAGCGGCGAAGTTTGGTACAAAACGTCTGTACCAAGAAATTGTCCCTACAGAACTCCTAATTTCCTTCACACTCTTCGGTGCGGGAATCCTAACCATGCTATCTACTTTTTCTGGATCTACGAGTACATGTACTCCATTCCTATCTACTACATAACCTAAATATTTCAAAGACGGCCTACAAAAATTACATTTTTCCCGACCTCACAATCGCTTAAAGACCTCCTCCAGTATTTTAAGGTGTTGGTCGAATGTATTTGTGACGATACGTGTGGCTCTAGATCAACACCTAAGATGCTGTCTATAAATCTCTGCCACGTAGCAGGCGCATTGTGTAGCCCGAAAGGCATTCTCTTAAACTGGAACAGGCCTCTATTCGGAACCGTGAAGGCTGTGAGTGGGCGCGATCTCTCCTCCATGGGGATCTGCCAGTAGGCCGACTTTATATCTAATGACGACAATGTCGATATGATAAATGGCAATGGATAAGCATCCCTATCTGTAACCCTATTCACTTTTCTATGGTCGACGCAGAACCTAAGAGGCCCATCTTTTCTCTTTATAAGGACTATCGGAGATGCCACGGACTGTTTGATTTCTCGATAACTCCCGCCTCTAGCATCTCGTTATGAATCTATGTTTTTTGCATCGCAGGCGACACAGGGTAATATCGTTGTTTGATAGGTTTTGCCGACGTCCTAATCTTGTGTTCTACCAAATGAATACACCCCAACCCCTCGGGCATCGACTTAAAAATACCGTCGACCAAAGCTTAAAACTGCCCTGCTTCGGCGACGTCCAGCTCGGAGATCTCGCGAATTGCGGTAATCGAGGCAACCGACTGTTGGCTCGAAAAGTTCCACACCAGTGATCTTAAATCCGGGACTATTCCCGCCAGTGCCCAAAAATCTGCACCAAGGATCACGGTGTGGGGTATCGCTGGTATAACGAGACATTCTATATAAACGGACCGACTTTGTACTTCAATTAGTAGAGACACCATCCCCACGACATCTACGCTTTTTCCGTCCGCTAACGCGATGTACCTAAGCTCATTTTTTCCTACTCTAAACCCTAAATCTTTCAGTACTCTCCATCCATCACCCCCTATTATAGCGCGAGTAGCGCCTCTATCTAAAAGACCTTACATCCCTATACCATAAATGCTATCTCCTACATATGGACGCCTATCTTTGCAGTTTGTCTCCAATATAAACCCAAGATTAACTACCGAGTTCCCTGACTGGTTTCCAGCAGGCGACCTATCCCCTACTTGCACCGGCGCTAGCGTCCTGCTGGCCCGGAAGTCCGTTGCGCGTTTCCCGACGTGCCGCTGCAACGTCGACATTGGTGCCGTGTCACTCCTGTCGCTCCACAACCGTAGCAGCGTCTAGGAGCTGAACACGCACTCGAAAAATGGCCCTCGCCATTATAATTGAAGCATCGGATGGGTGCACATGGTGATATGTCATCTCGGACAACCGAAATTCCCAGTCGTTCATAGACCTTAGTGGCAATAAGACGCATTTTCGTGTTCGGCTTCACAAGTGAAGAAACCAAATATAGTCAACGTTAAAACAAAAAAAAGTATCAAGTGGCCGGTAGCCGAAGTGGCAAACACGCGGACGACATCATACTTGGTGTGGCGATTCGGAGGACTGGGTTCGATTCCCAACGGGAGACATTGATTTTGTTTTGTTTTGTTTTTTTTTTTTTCTTTACTGAAATAATAAGTGAAGTGTAAAAAAAAAAAAAAAAAAACAAAAGGGATCAAACACACGTGATGGAGTGTGGAGTGCGGTCCGCTATTCCAATAGCGGGACCTGCGGACTTATCAGGCGAGGCCTCAAGCGGTTCAAGCCAAACTCCAACGGCTAAGAGAAGGAGGAAGCTTAGGCCATCCTCCAACATTGTTCAACGTCCCGCCCAACCAACTTCCACTGTAAAACTGCTTGGTGGAGTGAGGGAAGGGAACAGTTTCGCTACATTGGCACAGAGCGAAACGGATAATGAAGAGGAAGAAATGATGGCCATAAGTAGCAGCATCAAAATGCTGCAACAAAGGGTACTGGCCATGAAAGAAAGGCAAATGGTCAGAAGGAAGAAAGAAGAGGAAGAATTATCCCAGCAACAACAGCAGACGCTACTTGCTCCAAAGCAGAGCCAACAACAACACCAACAAAAGCGGAAAAAACACCAGCAACAACAACAAGAGCAGCCACAACAACGGCATCAACAAAAACAACAGCAACCACAAAAACAGTAGCAGCAGCAGCAGCAACAACAACAACAACAACAACAACAACAACAACAACAACAAAAACAACAACAACAACTGACAATAGCAGGTATTGATCCAAATGAGGCCGCTGATGATGACGACTTTTTTGTGATCGAGGATCCACAGGAGAAGGTTGAGGCCATAGGGGCCACTTTCCAGGAAGTATATAAGTCCACTGATAACATTGGCCCTAATTACGACCTGGACAATCGCGTCTTGGTGCACGACTTCTGCATTCGAAATGAAATAGGGAACTGGCGATCCGAGGGCTCTGGTTTCACCCGGTTTAGCGACGAAAATATGGCAAATAACGTCATTGCCAGAGAGGGTGGCCTACCCCCGTTCATTTCGAGGGCAGGACTCCATGAGATCTTCGACACAATCAGGGCTAAGAAATCGGTGGGGACCGATGGTATTCCGAACATCGTGCTTCGACATCTTCCTCTAGAAGCGGTGGACATTTACACCACCCTGTTTAATAATGCAATGAATAATGCACATTATCCAGCGCATTGGAAAACGGCGGTGGTTCAACCTATCCCCAAAAAGGGAAAGGATATATCCAATCCGGCGAATCTCCGGTCGATAAGTCTCCTTCCGAATATCAGTAAGGTTTTTGAAAGGGTAATCAATAGAGCTCTGTCTAGGTGGGTTGAGGACAAACATATAGTTCCGGATAATCAATTCGGTTTTAAGGCGGGACATGATATCTCACATGCCGCGTCTAAACTGGTGTCCGATATCCAATGGAATAAAGGCAAAAAACAATGTACTGGTGCCTGCCTTGTTGACTTGGAGAAGGCCTTCGACACCGTATGGTTAGAGGGTCTTTTCTATAAACTAACTAGGCTGGGGATCAGTAAACCACTCTTGTACATTCTTTATAATATGCTAACCAACAGACAGTTCATCGTGAAAAATGGTGATGTGACTTCTGTTGGAATATTTCAAATTAAAAATGGTCTGCAGCAAGGCGCGGTCAATTCGCCGATGCTATTCAACATTTTTACAAGCGACTTGATAGGTTCACTTCCCCATACTATTGCGTACGCAGACGATTTGATAGCGTACAGAACAGGTCCAAAAATCGAGGTCATTAATACTCTCTTCATTCTTCTACCGTGAGCATCGAACTTGTCGAGTTGTAGAGGCTGAGTAGGGTCAATGACTCTCGAGAAGAAATTCTCCAGACGAGTCCTGAAACCAAAGGATGCTCCCCCCCCCCTCCACAACTCCCAAAGCACTCCATCATTCCCCTGGGCTGGATCAAGGTGTTATACGACCCGTGCCGAAGATCAACCTGGCTGAGGGCCCAGTATCTCCAAAAATAGCTCAGTCGCAAACGGAGTATCCGGATACCTGGCGACCTCCGGATTAGCTAGCCTTATCTGTATATGGCGGATCTCTGTACAGATGGACATGCCTTTCTCCGCTACTCGTGGGACTATTATGGACAACAACCTGACAACAATAACCGAGGCCGGTACTCCTCAATTACCGGGCGGTGGAACGGTGACTACACCGACTACCGGCAAGGCTCCTGCATTGCCGAGAGGAGGCAAAACTGTGGCAGGCCATGGTGCGCCATCCTCTAAAGGCAAAAGGAACAAGCCAAATAAAAAGAATTCAGGAAGTGTTAAGACTGTGGCAGGCCATGGTCCTATCACCTCCTCCACCCCTAGCAGCAGCAAGTTTGTGGCAGACCACGGACTTGTCGCGGCTACCAAAACTCCTTCAGGGAGTGTTAAGACTGTGGCAAGCCACGGTCCTATCACTTCCTCCGCCCCTAGCAGCAGCAAGTTTGTGGCAGGCCACGGACTTGTCGCTGCTACCAAAACTCCTTCGGGGAGTGTTAAGACTGTGGCAAGCCATGGTCCTATCACTTCCCCCGCCCCCAGCAGCAGCAAGTTTGTGGCAGGCCACGGACTTGTTGCTGCTACCAAAACTCCTCCCTCCAAAGGGGAATCTGGAGCTCAGCCGCATCGGCAAGCTCCATCTAAGGCGCTATACATAAGACGCCGAAATGCTTCACGCATTATCAAAACCTTCGGATCCATTCCGGAGGTGGAGAGAAGTGCGGAAATAAAGAGCAAGGTTGAGTGGGCTAAAAACATCCTAAAAGACGGATTTCCCACTGCTTCCATTGCTCACAAAATGTCAAAAGACTCCTCTAAGCGTCAGAGATCGTTGGAGGAAACCGTACCGGTTTCCAAGAGGCCCAAAATTCACAGTTCCACAACCCCTGGGCCATCCAACAGCAGATCTCTGAAGTCTTATAACGAAGTCCTAAAGGACGCATTGGTGATCGCGGTGATCGATAGAAGCGATACCGACGGTTCCATTACACCGGAACGGTGGCAATTGGTCAAGTTGAAGCTCTCCAGCAACTTCTTGGCCATCATGCGGGAGAACCCAGGACCACCTCCTATCACAAGCGACGCTGGCTGGCACCAAGGCCATGTCAAGCTCATCGCTTGCTCCGACCAGAGATCTCTCGATCTCTTCACCAAGGCCATAGATAGTTTAGGAGAGATTTGGCCAGGTGCAAAACTCGAGGTCGTCTCTATAGAAGATATTCCTAGTAGACCTCGAACTCGTACCTGGATTCCAGCCGAACCCTCCTCTCCAGAAAATATCCTGGAAATCATCCGGCTCAGCAACCCGACTCTTCCGACTCATGACTGGAAAGTCGCGAAACTGGAGGAACTAAGGGGTTCTTATAGATGCGCGTTAATTGTGATCAATAAGGAATCCCTTAATCCTCTGGCGCAGACGAAAGGCATGATTCGGTTTGGATTCGAGTCCATTCATTTAAGGGTGTACAAAAAGGATGAGTTGGATGCTGATAAGCAACCTCCTCCTCCTTTAACACCTGACATCACAACCGTGGATCTTGGAGCATCGATATCCTTTCCAGAATTGGATAGCGACGACTCCAATCTGTCCGAGGTGACTACAAAGCCGTCGGTCTCCGATTCTGACACATTGTCGGAAATGGAAACCGATGGCGAAGCAAATAGAGGTTCTACACGATCAGAGATTGAAGATGAGCTCTTGGGCACATCTTCAGAATCGGAGGACCTCAACAACACCGTGGTGGAGGCGACTCTGGAAGACTGTAGCAATGATACGGTTTCTCCAGATTAATCTCCACCACTCAAAAAAGGCTTCGGCCACACTCATTCTGCGTCTTTCCAAAAGCGCAGAAGACATTATTCTAATCCAGGAACCATGGATTGCAGAAGGCGTGGTTCGTGGACTTAGGACACCCTCATACGTTCCGCTCTATACAAGAGACAAAGGTAAGATTAGAACTTGTATATTAGTGAAACGTAGCCTTAATGTATTTCTACTTCCCAACCTCAGTGACCCCGACCTAACCGTTGCCAGATTAGAAACTGCCAAAGGCTCATACTGGCTGGCATCGGCTTACCTTGGCCACGACCAAGTGGGCCCTCTCCCTGGTGATAACCTAGAAAGGGTGGTACTGGAAGCGGGAAGGCAAAAAACTGGCCTCATAATCGGATGCGACGCCAACGCACATCATACGGTATGGGGCAGTACCGACATCAATGATAGAGGTGAGTCACTTTTAGACTATATTTTAAGTACTAACCTCTTAATTTGCAATATTGGCAATGAGCCCACTTTCATAACAAAAAACCGACAAGAAGTTTTAGATATTACTCTTGTCTCCGACAGCATCACCCAAAGGCTAACAAACTGGATGGTATCGTCTGAACACTCCTTTTCGGACCATAGGTACATCCAATTCAGTCTGAGTGATGCTCCCCCTCGCCAACCAACTTTCCGGAACTACCGGAAAACTGATTGGACAAAATATAGAGGAATCCTATCGGAAACGATATCCTCCAAACTATCAAGTCCCCCGCGTGACACCAATGAGCTCGACATGAAAGTCAGGGAATTTACTCTGACTCTCAATAAGGCTATGGCCGCTTCCTGCCCTCTTATTCAACCAAGAGGCAAGAAAAAGCCACACTGGTGGACATCGGCACTAGGACTGCTCAGAAACACATGCAGAAAACTTTTCAACGCAGCAAAAAGCACAAGAAAAGTGACCGACTGGGACTCATATAAAGAATCCCTCAAATTATACAAAAAAGAACTGAGGAAGGCAAAGCGACAATCCTGGAGGTCATTCTGTGACAAAATTACAGAAACCTCTGAGGCTTCGCGGCTAAGAAAAATCCTCTCCACAAATCCTATGATGCCCAGCTGTTTGAAAAAAACCGATGGCTCTTGGACAACCTCAAGTGATGAATCACTCAACCTGCTTCTGGACACCCACTTTCCAGGTAGCTCCCAACTCGCGGCCAGTAGCAGCCCAAACAAGCCTACTGCAACCGTGACCAAAATTCATAGTCTGATTACGAGAGACAAACTGCTCTGGGCGCTACATAGCTTCAAACCATACAAGTCTGCTGGTCCGGACGGTATTATACCTGCCGAGCTACAGAGATCCTCAGATATTATTCTACCAGTGTTGGAAAATATTATGAGGAGCTGTGTAGAACTTATCCACATTCCACTGTTATGGAGAGAAGTCAATGTAGTATTCATTCCCAAAGCTGGAAAATGTTCTCATGTGGTCCCAAAGGACCTCAGACCCATAAGTCTATCGTCATTCCTTCTGAAAACTTTAGAACGACTGATTGATATCCATATTCGAGCTAAAGTTGATCCAAGACTTCTGTCTACGGCTCAACATGCCTACTGTAAAGGAAAGTCGGTGGAAACGGCTTTGCACTCTCTGACTAGCCACATCGAACGATCCCTACAATATAAGGAGTACACAATGGTTGCTTTCCTGGACATAGAGGGCGCCTTTAACAACGTCAACACATCCGCAATCACGACTGCGTTGTCAACTCTGCAGGTAGACGACTCACTTGGGGAGCTGATTAATCTAATGCTAACAAGCAGGATAATCAACTCCAAACTGGGTGAGACTTCTGCTAAAAGATATGTCAGTAGGGGTACGCCGCAAGGCGGTGTCCTCTCCCCCCTTCTTTGGAACTTAGTGGTTAACGAACTACTGATATACCTGGAAGCGGGGGGTAGCAGAGTGATTGCCTATGCGGATGACGTTGCCATAGCCGTCTCAGGAAAACATTTAAATACCATTAAAGAACTCCTCCAAGTAAATCTTAACAGATTAACCTGCTGGGCAGATCGCTGTGGATTGGGAATAAACCCCCATAAAACTGATCTTGTCCTCTTTTCTAGGAAATATAAAATTCCAATCATAGACCCTCCTTCAATAAACGGTACCAGTTTAGCTTTCTCCGATACAGCAAAATATCTGGGTCTGATTTTTGACAGGAAACTAAACTGGAAACCTAACATTCAAGAAAGAGTCAATAAAGCTACAATAGCTTTATTCTCCTGCAAGAAAGCCATTGGGAACAAATGGGGCCTTCAACCTCGCATAACCCACTGGCTATACATCTCGGTCATAAGACCGATACTCACTTACGGGGTGGTTGTCTGGTGGACGGCCTTGGAAAATGCAGTCAACCGCATTAAATTAAGCAGAGTCCAAAAAACAGCATGTCTATGCACAAGCGGAGCCTTGCGGTCTACCCCCTCTGCGGTATTAGATATTCTGCTTCACTTGACACCCCTCGACATTTTTAGCAAGCAAGTAGCTGCGACTGCAGCTATTCACCTTTAAGCGACTAAACAGTGGACAAATAATTCATCTGGCCACACCAATATTCTTAATACATTAGGAATCCTCACAGAGAACACCGATTACACCATACCTGAAGTTTGGTTTGACAAAAACTTCCATGTAAGCTTCCCCTCTAGATCATTCTGGGAGGAGGATGCTTTCATGGAGGACAAGTCAATCCATCTCTACACAGATGGATCTAAAACCGACAGCGGAGTTGGTGGCGGTGTTTTCTCAGATAAGCTGAATCTAAGCCTCTCTTTCCGCCTTCCAAATCACTGTAGCGTGTTCCAGGCGGAAATTTTGGCGATTAAAGAAGCTCTGTCCTGGCTGAAGAAAAACGTGATATCTGCAAAGGATATCCGCATATTTTCGGATAGTCAGGCCGCCATCAAGTCCCTGGACTCGGTCCCATTGTGTTCTAAAACTGCCCTTGAATGCCGATCATCTCTCATGGAGATGGCAGAGCAGTTCAACATTCACCTCTGTTGGGTGCCGGGCCACAGAGACATTCCAGGGAACTGCAGAGCCGATGAACTCGCCAAAATTGGAACCACTCTACCTATCCTACCAGACAAAGGTAGTATAGGTATACCAATCGCTACGTGCAAACTAACACTAAAGCTAGATGCCAATAAAAGAACAGACCTTAGGTGGACTGCTGGACAAACATGTCTAGCGACCAAACAGATCTGGCCAAGGCTGGATCTGAGTCGATCTAAGTGTCTGATCCTTTTAGATAGGAAACATCTCAGCGCCATAATAGGTGTCATTACCGGACACTGCCTCATAGGCAAGCACGCAAGAAGGCTTGGCGCTTTTACTAACGATTTTTGTAGAAGCTGCATGGACGAGGAAGAGGAGGAGACAATCCCCCACCTACTCTGCACATGCCCAGCTCTCTCTCAGAGAAGGAAGCTTCACCTAGGAGCTTTCTTCTACAACGACCTAAACGATCTAGAAAAAATAGACGTTAACAGTCTCCTACGCTTTATTAAAAGCTCAAACTGGTTCCAGTAGTAAGAAGATCATAGATCCACGTGGCATCACAATGGGCCAATAGGCCTAAGTGGGTTGGTATTTCCAACAGCCACTCTTACCTAACCTAACCTAACCTAATACTCTCTTGCAGCGTGACTTCGATAAGATAAGACGATTTTGCGATGACTGGAAGTTGAAAATCAACTTTCAGAAGTCGGAAACCATTCTCTTTAGGACGCCGTTGTCTAGAGCCTCAAGGGATACCCGAAAAAATTGGAGAAAGTTCTCGATTATTGGACAACACGGACAACCTCTTGCCTGTCGAAATGTAGTCAGATACCTTGGAATCTGGCTAGATCAGTTTCTGTATTTTGGCAGTTTTTGGTCGCACACGGCAGTGTGGATCGCCTCAGGTTCATTAGGGCGGTGGGGAATCGCGATAAGAGGGATGTCGTTCGGCAGCACCAGCATTTCTGGTGGTTGAATAACGGAGAAGATGTTTCGTCGTCGTTTCCGTCAATTACAGACCAGCCTCACTAATGAGGCAGAGCTGACCAATCTGTTTTCTCTGTAAACAGCGATGGCCGGCTTACATAGGTTTAGGTTAGCATTTAAGAAACATAAACATATATCAGTGTATACAAAGGTGTATACTGATATATGTATATGATTGTGTATAACGTCTATGTGTGTTTATGTGTGTATTGTACATTTAGTTTAGGTAGGCTAAGGTTTATTTTAAGTTAGATACTAAGTTTTTATTAAAAATAAAAAATTATGTCCATATGCTAAGTTTTGTTAACAAATTTTTTTCTTAGCTTTAAGTATACAAAATAAATAGTTCTAAGAAAATGTAAATGAAGTCGAAAGACATAGTTATAAGAATTTAGAGTAGCTTAGAGTGCCTGTGTGGGGCCAGTAAGTTAGTGTAAGATTATTAAGTAATTGTAAGCTAGCATTTAAGCATTTTTTTGTTAGAATGTAAGAGTTAGTGTTAAGAAAATAAAATGCATATAAAACTAAACAACCGAAATTCTGGGCTGCTCCCAGTTCACGAATGCCAAATCTGGCTCTAGCAACCGACGCGACCTCGGATTGGGTGGCAGAGCAAACGTTTCAACGTTAGCCCGCACCGTCTCCAACCTGCGACCCAACTTAACCAGGTCTGCAACAGTCTTCGGGTCTGCTAGCCCAAGCTGTTGCTGGTAAAAGGGTGGAGGGTTTTTAGTCAATAGGTGTTGGTGTGTAGTTGTAGTATGTCCTAGGCGAAGACGAACGAAGTTGTTTACTTTTGATTTGGTAATGTTGGTGGGATATTGTGGATGGGATTTGTTTAAGTTGATTTTAGAGTAATGATGTTGATATGAGTTCCATTCGAGTAGTAGGTTGGTTTTTATGGATTTTTGTATTTTGTTTTTTAAATCCGATTTTGTGAAAATGTTGGAATTGAACACTGGTGCATATTTGGCCCGTTGAGCAACACGATCTGCATTTTCATTATCTTGTATATTAGTGTGACCGGGAATCCACATTAATTTCAGTTTGTTAGGGGATTTGATGAGTTTATTTCGGATATCAACGATGAGTTCGGTGTTGTTGTTAGGGTTGTTTATGGCTTTGAGTACAGAATGACTGTCAGTACATATTATGTGTTTAACGCGGCAGTTAAAAGCTTGCTTTGAGGCTTCCAAGATTGCAAACGCTTCGGCTGTGAAGATAGATGCAAAATCGGGCATGATTCCAATACTAAGGATGGTACCATTCTCCAGTGTAACAGCGAATGAAGTACTTTCAGTTGACTTAGATCCGTCGGTAAACAACAATTTCCATCCCTCCGTTTTAAGGTCAGAGGAAATGCTGACAAACAAGGCCTGATAGACTGCATTACTGGTATTGCATTTTTTGTAGTCCGCAAGTGTCGTTATTATTGAATCCGGTCTTATGAACCATGGTGGAAATGTTGGGATAACGTTTCGTGGCCGCTTAGTAGGGATTTCAAATTGTGAAGCTTTGTCAAGGATGATACTAATTGCAGATGGAACTGTTTTCTTAATTTTGTGACCTTTTGAACACAATATATCCTTGTTGATCACAGAATTTTTCGAGAAGACCAGCTTGGGTCTTTTCTTTCTTCTATTGTGGGAAGTCCGGCTTCTGCCAAGATATTTTTAATGGGGGTTGTAAGGAAGGCGTTTATGGAACTTCTCGCTGCTTGATGATAAATTGGTTTGATGATTTTTAAAGTTGATTTTGGGCAGTTGCCGTAAACCGATAAACCATAGTCAATTTTACTGAGAACTAACATTTTAGTGATAGTTGATAAGGAGTTAATATGTACACTACTTTTTTTTACTACTTAAATACTTAATAATATTGGTCCTCGCAGTTAGGCTTTTCTTAAGATCTATACAATGTTGATTCCACTTATATTTTTTATTAAAAACAAGTCCTAGAATAGTAAGGTTATCAACGTTTACAATATTAATATTATTAATATTTACAATTAATTGAGGACATGCAAGCCTGCGGCATACATGAAGTATTTTACATTTATTTATAGAAAGCTTTGCGCCTGTATATCACTGTCCAATCTAAAATATCTTTAAGAGCATAAATAAATAAATTCTTACAACTCTTTAAATCATTGACTTTACAAAGAATGTACATATCGTCTGCGTAAATGCAGTGATCTAATAATTTATATTTCGATATTATTGTGGATATATGGTCGAAGGCTATTATAAAAAGGACTACCGATAAAGGGGAACCTTGTGGGATACCGTTATGTAAGGGGAATTGCTTTGAAAAGTGATTATTTATATTTGTATACAATTTTCTGTTTGTAAGGAAAGATCTTACATACCCGTAAATTTTTTTTCGAACACCCCATTCTTTTAATTTTTCTAAAATAACGTGTAATCCGATCTTGTCGAAGGCTTTTTCAAAGTCTAATGTAAGAACAGATACATGGTTTTTTGCGGATATTGCTTTCGAGATATAATAGTCAATATGCAAGTGAGCGTCGACACATCCTCTATTCGCTTTGAAGGCAACTTGGTATGGGAAAATTAGTTTTTTTGATTCAGCGAACCATAAAAGGCGCTTAGCTACAATTTTTTCTAAAATTTTTGTTTTGTTGTCTTTAAGCATTCTGCGAAATTTTTCGTTTGTTTTCTTATAAAAAATTAAATTGTGTTGAGTCGGCCTCTTTTGGAATTCACATCTTATCCTTCCGTAGTGTGGAAAGTTCGGGGCTCCACCAAGGGACAATTCTATTGTTTTTTTGTCCTGAAGAGGGATGAGTTTGGGGAATTGAAGCGTTGGCTGCCGTTCGTATGGCTTTATGCAACAACGCTGCTTCTTTATTTGTAATTTTGGTGGGCATTTTATCAGAGAGATATTCATTTATTATATTCTTAAACAAATGCCAATTGGCATTATTGGTTTTGTATTTGGCTGTAAAGACTTTGTTAACAGTTGAATGTCCAATGGTAACCGATGTTATGATGGGGAAGTGGTCGCTATTGTGAAGATCATTAATGGTTTTCCAGGAAGTGGACGGAAGTAGTAGGGATGAGCAGCAGGTGATATCTATGTGAGTGAGAGTATTGTGTGTGGAGAGGTGAGTTGGCGAGCCATCGTTTAAAAGAATAAGGCTAGTGCTATGAAGAAAGTCTTCCAAAATAGCACCCCTTGAGTTTGTAGAGGGAGATCCCCAAAGTATGCTCCAAGAGTTGACATCCCCACCAATAATTAGTGGTGAATTGGTTTGGTTAACGATGTTGTGTAAGTCGCTTGCTTGGAAGTTTTCATTCGGAAGAATGGTAAAGGCAAATGTAGGTGAATTTTGATGGAAGTTCGAATTCATAAGCAATTGCTTGTAAGTTAGTGTTAATATGTAATGGGTTATGTGGAACATTTTTTTTTACGAGAAGGCCTATGCCCTGTTTAGATGTTGTATTTGTAGCACGATTTTGAAAGTATCCAATGTAATTTACAGGAGCTATTGGATTGGAATTGAATGGACAGTGGGTTTCTTGGAGAGAAATTATATCAGGATTGTGCGCTTTAATCAAAATATTAACCTCGTCATAATTATTTTGAAGACCTTTTATATTCCATTGCAGAATACTGAGAGTCATATTTAGGTTTGAGACATCAACGAACTTTTATTGCGTGAAGCAACAAAAGAGTGATTTGAAGAGCAATAATTGAGTGTTTTTGGAAGTGGCTGAGTGCTTATAGTGTTTGTGTTTTGTTGATTATTTATTGTGTGTCGGGTAGTTGGGTTGATGAGATTTTGACTCTGGTCCGATGTTGCATCGTTCAATTCCGAACCAGCAAGGTTATTGTATTGTGTTTTATCAATATTTTTATCTTGTGACATCGTCATCATTTAGAGTTGGTGTGATGTCATTGTTGTTATGAATTAAGGACTGAGTATCTATTTGTAAAGGTGCCTCGGAGAACTTTGAAAATTGATTGATGCGGGTTGAGTTAAAGTTATGAGTTAGGTTTGTGTTAGTAGCGAAGTTTGAGTTAATTTTTGATTGCAAGAGATGAATGTTTGAAGGGGTGCAACTTACGTTTGACTTTAATGGAGAAGTATGAGCGAATGCTTTATTTGGATGTTCGATGTTGTCAGCTGTATGTGGTTTGATTGAGTTTGGTTTGGGTTTTGTGCATGTAATAGACGTTTGTTTGGATATATTTGGTTTTGATGTAGAAGAGGAAGGAGCGCATTGAGACTCTTTTACTCCAGATGTAATGTGATCAATTAGTTGTGTTGGGTTGTTTTGTTTGACTTTTTCTGCAAACGAGTGAAGGGAGGATGTTGTTTGAGAGCAATTTTGATCTCTATAAATACGTTTTGCTTCGCTAACTGAGCACTTATATATTGTTTTGATGGAGAGAATCTCTTTGGCTTGCTTGTAACTTGGACATGTTTTAGATGATGAAGGGTGTTGGAGCGAACAGTTTGCGCACATTATACGTGAGCAAACTTCTGGTGAATGCGGTGGAAGGTTGCATGAATCGCATTTGGTGTTGCCGGTACAGCGTTTAGCGGTGTGGCCCAGGAGTTGGCAGTTGCGACATCGTATGGGGTTCGGGATGTATTCCGAAACTTTAGCATTGTAAAATCCAATTTCTATAGTTTTGGGAGGGTGGAACAGGTCATACGTGAACAGGATCAAACCAGTTGGCTTTGGTTTATTGTTGGCATCGGGTTTTGTATACTTGTAGATACTAGTAACGCCTTGTGACTTCATTTCCGCGACGATCTCTGTTTCGAGAACATTAATGAGGCATGGAGCATATGCGATTCCTTTGCACTCGTTCAAACGATGATGTAATTTCACTTCTACTGGACACACATTTGCTATATTGTTAACCTTGATAAATTTATCGGCAATTTGTTGCGATTTAGTTTTGATTAACAGATTGCCATCACGAAGCTGGGAAATTTGATCATACTCAGTGCTTATATTGTCTACTGCTTTTTTAAGTAAAAAGGGGCTCACACTAGTAATGGGGGTTTCTTTATTTTTAGGAATTATAATTATAAATTTAGGATTATTGAGATTGCTTCTAGCGGGCAAAGGAGGAAAATTTAACAAAGCGGTGGAATTTGTTTTTTGTTTTTTAGTAGGTTGGAAGTCGGTAACAGGATCTATGTCAAGATCTCTGTATCGATTAGTTCTCTTGGGCCCGGAGGCCATAACTGCACTTGGGTAAGACACTAGCTATATAGAAAAAGAAAATTTCACAGTTTGTAAAGAAATGAGGATTGGTATGAACGATTGGTGAAACGGGGAAAACCGGTTTGCAATTGAGTAAAACTAGAACACACAATACTCCGATAACGATGTGATCTATTCAAAGGCTAGTCGGTGACTGACCTCGCCCTCATCATCCAACTCCTCTTCCGCATCTCCGGCTAACTCTCCGGCCAGTCGATCAACCTGCGTTTGAGATCACCTCGGTTTGCTCAGGAGAAGTGTCTCTCGCCCTATCCAACCTACTAAGAGCCCATTCGATTTTTGTAAGAATCTTCAAGTATTCCATCGACTTAGGATCACTTGGAGGTTCTTCCAAGAGCTCTTCAATCAATTCTATTTTCGCGAGTATGGCATCACGGTCCTCTACAAACGTGAATTTGACGGCCGAGTCAAAATTTAGAGACCCTCTGCGTTCGAGCATACGAGCGGATCTCAACGACTTCCGCATGGCTTCCACGGTGCCAATGGGAAGGCCGCGAACCTCCATCTCGTATGCCATCTCGTCCGCAGCAAGCCTATTTCGATTTCCAAAAAAACTAAACCTTAAAAAACAGTCAAAAATAACAAAACGCACAAGTGAGAAAAACAAAAAAAAAAACGCCAACGCAAATGGTCACCCTCAGACTCGCCAAAATGCCCCGAGCAAGAAGGGTGGTCACACTGAAATCCAAAAAAAAATGGAAAGGAAAAAAAAAACCAGCACACGAGAAAAAACACCGAAAATCCAAAAAATTAAATATATATACTCGTATATATGTATGTATAATATGTTGTATATGTAGTACGGCTTATATATATATAAGGATGTATATATTTGTTTGGTTTTTATGTATATGGATATGGAAGTAATAAATACGTATGTATATATGTATATATTTCAAAAACAATCAAAATTAAAATTACCTCTAACTATCGAGGTATGAGTGGCTATACTCGTATATGAATATATTTATTTGTAATATATTTAAAATATATATGTAAGTTCGACCGTATATTCATCAATATATTTTTATGTACATATATTGATATTTGGTGAGGTCGAAAGCAAAACAATACACAAAAATCCACTAGAAGTGGATAAAAGAAAAATATCCAGTCAAGGAAACAAATAAAATAAAACAACCTACTTGGGGACCTGGTACTTGGTGATTCTTATCCTCGTTAACCTCCTAACTCCTCGCTCCACAGGTACTTTTCTTTTTGCCCTGCCGAATATTCTGCTGCACTTGATGTCCTTGTTATATTGTTACACTTGTTGCAGTCCTAAAAAAAGCAAGCAGTATCAGAAGTTCTTAAACCAAAAAGACACACAACTAACTAGCCTAACTACAAAAAAAAAACTCAGCGAAAAAGAGTAAAATTCGACCGAAGAAAGAACCACCGAATCGCGGATCAGTAAAAAAACAATTAAAAGAACAAGCCGGCAAATGAATGAAATTAAAAGAAAGCCCCACGTTGGGCCTCAATTTGCTATGTTTGATTCCCGGTACCGATGCGGCGATGCCCCGAATCAAACGATAACTTTTCTCTCTGGGATCCCGCTATCCCAGCTGTGGTTTCTTCCAGGTAGCGCTTTGACGGCAGCTAGACCTGGGTGAGCAAAAAAATAAAGGGCGCCACGTGATTTTTCCACCCGGAATCACGAAACCTTTCCGAGAAAAAAAGAAAACAGAAGAAAAAAACTTTCCCAAAAAACAAACCAAAATTCCACGGCAAAATTAAAAAAACAGATTTTTTTTCCACCACGTTATAAATGCCCCGTTGGGGCTTGACGATTTATTCTTAATTAATTTAGCAGTACACTCGTCAATAGATTGACCCGCTATTTTCACCGTCCCGAAACAAGAAAAAAAAACGTTAAATAACGGGACGCGTGTCCCGTCTATTCTCGGGATTTTTCCTCGCACGCGCGGCCCACCGGAGTCTCAATTTTCAAACCAAAAAAAACGCTGCACTGCACTATACTTAGCTTTTATTTTCTCCTAGCGGTGCTTCGCCTCTTCCTGGCACAGATCTCTCCCCATTCTTGTTCCGCCACTCCAACTATCCCGTTCCTCGTTCCTGTGTCTCCCTTTTTTATTTTGTTTGTTTCCTCCCGCTTATTATTATTATTTCTTTTTGCCACAGCAAGACTCGCGACTCTACTTAAAAAAAACCAAGCTACTCTAATTTTTTATTTTTTTAAACTCCAAGAAAAAAAAATGCTTTTCGCAATTTCCCAAAGAAAAAAGTTTTCGCACTACTACCAAAAAACTGACCCTCTCTATAGCACCAGATCACCAGAGTGAGTTCCAGATCTTTTATGATCCACAACTCCCGCCAGACACACACACACATTCACACGCACATTCTGTCACACATTTATTCAGCACTAGTGGACCCAACGACGGGATTTCTAGCTACAGCAATAGCAAGCTTTGCTACTGTGTGCCCCCGTGTCCGACTAGGCCTCTCACACATACCATTTTCCACATTCATACTAAACTCCTCAGTCTCGGAGTTCGCTCCCACTTCCAGTAATGACTGGGAACTCCGCTGAGCGAGTTTATGGAAGCTGTGGATCCTAACTATGCCTAGCAATTCTCCTACTCTTAGGTTCTAGAAAAAGAAATTGCGAAAAGCAGAGTTTCTTTCTTTTCTGCTAACCGGGTAATTTTCCCCCATCGCATTACACTAAACAAATTTTTTGTTAAAATTAAAACGAAACGAAGGATTGTATCTCGATCCACCCATCTGTTGGATCGCCGCCCCTCACAAAAGCCAAGTACAGTGTATGTGAAAATTATACTTTTCATATTTTTAACCGAGGATTCCTAACTACTCCGTTGGATCGGCGTTCAGATTTGGGGTCGTCATCCCTTCACCCATCGAACCTAACTTTTAAAGCTGGTGCGTCGTTGGGGTGTGCACGATTATACTGGCCGTCCGCCTGCACATCACTGTTGCTCCTTTGTTGCTCCCTCGTTGGGGTGTTGCTATAAAAGAGATCGTGGTCTCTTCACCCATCGATCACATGGCTTGGTGCTAGCTTCAGCTACCTGCATCCACCTCAGTTGTGGGATGTGATGCCAGTATCCACACTCACATCGGTAACAGTATCGGGTGTTATGTAAGCCTCCTATTGTTGCCTTTCGTTGGGGTGTTTGTTCCAGGGATCGTCTTCCCCCACCCGTCATCATCGTGTTGGGGTGTCTGGATTGAAAGGACCGTCCATCCCCACCCGTCGGCGACTTTCAGACGTCCTGTCTGATGCTGCCCGTTGCGAGTCTCCCGTCTATTTATGGGCCCCGACAACGGTGTTCCTGGCGGACCTCCTGTCGCATCCTGAGTGAAATGAAACACACTATTCAGAAACAGAAAATAAAACAGTTCTTTATTTTTATACTTAATCGTTTGGTGTCTAAATCAATTCTCCTCCTCTACCTTTTATCCGAAATCACCAAAGCTGTTAGCGCCAACATGAGAAACTGCATTAGGTTGCTTGCATTGTTTGTTTCAGCAGCAATGTTGCGGAGCATTGCAGGTGTATACATATGAAGTGTGTACATATGTATGTTACACATGTAACTCCTCCGGCCGCAGTGTGAACAATCTAGTAAGATGTGATTGTGACGAGAAGACTGGAAGTTGAATTTGCATGCGCAGGCAATAATGTATATACGAGGATGTATGTATGTAAATTGATCATTTTGTTGTTGACGATGGCGAATGCAACCGATGACTGTGTCGTTTCTCCCAGCTTGTGAGTAGGTAGGTTTGTCAGTTTAGTCAGGTGTACATATCTTTCCATACGTTATATAGTGATTTGATACATGTTTTTTTTTTGTTTTTTGTTTTCAATAGACAATGCTTTGAATTGAAGTAAATTAATACATATGTGTATGAACTAATATTTGAAATAACTTAATTAGGTATTATGGGCTTTTGGTTTTGTTCACAAAAGTGATGATACTCGTATATACATATATTTCTTAGTTATTTTCTACAGGTAAATAAGATATGTGTGTATATTATTAACATACGTCTATATTGAACATGATTATTCTACATGATGATCTACAAAACAAGATCGGAATTGAAAAAAAAAAACAGAATTATTACGATATAGGTAGGCCAAACTATTAGACCGCATCTACAGTACATATGGTATGTATGCGTTCAAAAATTAACATAAATATGTATTTGGTAATTCAACTTATGCTTACAAATGTATTTTGTTGGTATTCTTAATTAATTTACATTTTGTTATACGCATAAAATAAGGAATAAATTCATTTATAATTTTATTCATTTACATATTTACGTAGATTAATAGCTTAATTAGGTAGCAAAATATGGCAAACTTTTGGAATAGGTAAAAAGAGGAGTCCACTGCAAACGATACCAAATCTAAAATTCTCTGTTTTAGGTTCTTTCCGTTTTTTTTTTCTTTTCTGAGTAATCTCTACCTGTCAATGTTCTATCAAACTTTAAATTTTCTATGGACCTTTGATATTTGAATGGTCTTTTTATTATATGTCTATCATATCGGCCCTGTTCTTTAACTTCTTTTACTATATACCGTGGAAGATGTTTAATCCTATGGAAGCCTAAATTTTCTACTAATTCCCTTTCTTTATATTCATGAGGATTTTGTCTTGTTTCATTTATTTTACTAATTTGTTTAGTTTTTAAATGTATTGCTCTTCGCTTAAGCTCTCCCATTCCGATTCACTTAAGGATGAGTAAAGTAGTTCATTAGGCTTATATAGTGTGGTGGAGTGTGTTGTGTCATTATATGTCTCGACAGCTTTTAAGGCTAGTGTTTTGTCGTCCGTATCTTTGTTCTCTTTGTTTAGTTTAAATAGCCTTATACGAGGGGCGTTCAACATATTCTCGGTATCGGGGTGAAGCTGTAGTTATATATATAAATTGACTTATTTGTGAAGTAATACTATTATTTTAGTGCATTCATGTAAAATTTTATATAAATGTGATTATTAATTCGCGTTTTATCTCTAGTTAAACAGAATCATAATGGCAACTGAGACGATGATGGTGAAAATTGAGCATCGCGCTGTAATTAAATTTCTCACTAAGCAAGGAAAAAGTCAAAAAACAATTCATGAAGAGATGGTGGCTGTTTACCAGGGTTCCGCACCTTCATTATCAACTGTGCAAAAGTGGTCAAGTGAGTTCAAGAGAGGCAGAGAGAGCATTGAAGACGACCCCGCTCCGGCGCCCCGGCTACTGCTTGTACGGGAGAAAGCATCAAAGAAGTCGAAAAACTTTTTCTTGAGGATGCCCGAATAAAGGTGAAAATGATGGCAGACCTTGGTAATCGGTTTCAATTGGTACCATTCACACCATTCTTCATGACCATCTTAACCTTTCAAAGGTCAGTGCAAGGTGGGTGCCACGAATGCACACAGCGCCTCAGAAAAAAGTGAGAATCGCATGCTGTAGAGAGCTTTTGGAGATGTGTAGTGAGAACGCGGACGGTGTTATGGATCGAATTGTTACTGGGGACGAAACATGGGTACACCACTATGACCCTGAAAGCAAACAAGAGTCCATACAGTGGCATAAAAAAGGAACAGACCCCCCGAAGGAGTTCAAAGTCACTCCGTCTGCCGGGAAGCTCATGGCCACAGTTTTTCGGGACTCAAATGGAATCTTGCTCATTGAGTACAAAAAAAAGGTGAAACCATCAACGCCACATCCTACGCTTCCACTTTGCATAATTTGCGGGAAGAAATTAAAAAGAAAAGACGGGGTAAACTCGCAGCGGGTGCGTTGCTTCTTCATGACAACGCTCCTGTTCACACGGCGCGAGTTTCCAAGGCTGCTGCGCGAGATTGTGGTTTCGAAGAAATCCAACACCCACCCTATAGTCCAGACATTGCCCTTAGTGATTATTTCCTGTTTCCGGATTTGAAAAAATGTCTTTGTGGAAAAAGATTTTCGGATGATGAAAAACTCAAGTCGGCAATAAATGGGTATTTTGCAGAGAAAGAGGAAATTTATTTTTTGAGGGTTTAAAAAAGCTTATCTCAAGATGTAACAAATGTATTGATGTTAGGGGAGATTACATTGAAAAATAAAAACAATTTAAATTGAATTCGCATTTTCCTTCATATCGATACCGAGAATATATTGAACGCCCCTCGTATTTTCGTTTAAAGTTGAATGAAATCGCTCTATCACCGAATTTCCTGTATGCGTATTGGGAGATGTAAAGTGTGATAATATATTTTCCTGGCCTAAGTAATTCTTAATGAATGCTGTGTTAAATTCATTATCGGCAACTATTTTTACTGGCTTACCTAATGTCGCAAAACGGAGTTTAAGGATTTCGACTATCGTAATAGAGTTTCTGTCTGAAATAGGATATATATAAAACGTGTTTTGATAGCTAACTGTGGAATAGGCGAAAGCGTCGAGGCCATTGTAGATGAAATCAAGATCCTACAATTTGATAACTCTGTAGAAGATTTATTTGAAAAAATCAACCATCTTCTAACTAAACTTAATATAAAATGTTCTTTAAATCCAGGTGTTCCTAATTGGTTTAATAGTGACCAAAACGAAGTAACTGTTCTTAAATTATTCATTAATAAATTACCTACAGGACCCAATCTCATACTTAATGCTAGGAACCCATCTAGTTTGAGTGAAGCCAAAGCTATTGATTGATACTGACAATTTTTACAACTCACCAAACGGCAACTTACCACATTATACAAACAACAGGTACACTAATTCTTTTCAACTTAGCAATAGACAAAATAGTACATTTCAAAACCCAAGACATTTTAAAAATACTAATAATCCACATGCAGTATATATTCCAAACAATAGATCAGAAAATTATCGAAACACTTACCCACACAGCACATCCCAATTTAGATTAAATATCCAAAATTTTCCTTCTTCAAGTAGTGGCAATTTTAACAATTACGGATCACAAAATCCTAGACCAAATAATAGAAATTTCAACAAAAATTATTCAGGCACATATAGAACTATTCCCAAACAACAGGAAATGGACATTGATCATCTTCAATTGGTCGAAACCGAGCAGAATGAACAATACCCCCAATTGGGAAATTTTCAATCAGCCAATCCCGACCTCTTCCCAGAATATTAGTAAAAACTAATTCTGTCCCAATCAAACTTTTAATAGATTCTGGAGCTAGTACGTCCCTTATCAAAAAAAATTTGTTTCATAAATCTTTTAAAACTGTATTAAACAAATCATTCGTTCTAAATTCAATAAACTCGAACGTATCTGTCATCTCCAAAGTAACAATACCCCTTTTCAAAGAATTTAACAGACCTACATTGAAAATCGAACTACTTGAAACCGAACTGACAGGCAATTTTGACGGCATACTTAGATGCAATATTTTAAAGCCATTGCAGGCTAAGATAGATTTTGTGACCTTAAAACTTACTACAAATGGAGCTGTGTTACCCATTATTTTTAACAATTCTTCAACTCAATTAATACAGAAAGAAGTTCCAAATTTGGAGTCCAATGAAACGGATATTTGTAGGAAAAAACCAGATATTGGAACTATTATTCATAGATTACGACTCGAAGTAAGAAGAAGTAAGATCATCAAAAAGTTTAAGGAAGTATTTTACTTTGAGGGGGACAACCTGTCTTGCGCCGTTAAATACACCCATAATATCCGCACAAAGAATGATATCCCAATATATTCAAAAGCATATAGATACCCTGAAGCGCATACTTATGAAATGGATAAGCAGATTTCAGAAATGCTTACTTCTGGAATAATAGTAAAGTCGTCTAGCCCGTACAATGCGCCGATTTGGGTTGTCCCAAAGAAACTTGATAACTCCGGTCAGCACAAATGGCGCTTGGTCTTTGATTATAGAAAACTCGACGGTATTACGGTGGAGTACAGGTTTCCTATGCCCAGTATAGAAGACATTCTATCTAAACTAGGTAATGCACAGTATTTTTCGACACTTGACCTTGCCAAAGGTTTCCACCAAATCCTTGTTAGCAAGGAAGATAGGCATAAGACGGCCTTCTCAACCTCAGACGGTCACTATGAATTTACGCGTATGCCGTTTGGGTTGAAAAATGCGCCCGCTTCCTTTCAAAGGATGATGAATGAAGTGTTACACGACTTCTTAAATAAAATTTGCGTTGTATATTTGGACGACATACTCGTCTTTTCAACATCGCTCCAAGAGCATATCGATTCTTTAAATAAAATATTCAACCGCCTTAAAGAGTTTAACTTAAAGTGTTATCTATCTGACACTTTAAGTTAAACTGCAATTTTCTAAAGCATGAGACAGAGTACTTAGGACACATTATATCTGACGAGGGACTACGGCCAAACCCAGCTAAAGTTGATACAATCAAACAAATTAAAATTCCGAAAACAAAAAAACAAATCAAATCGTTCCTTGACATTACAGGATTCTACAGAAAATTCATTATGGACTATTCCAAGATAGCGCTGCCAATGACAAAATGCCTAAAAAAAGAAGAAAAAATAATCATAAGTGACAGGCAACACATTGAATCCTTTAATAAACTTAAAGCACTCATATGTACTTGTCCTGTCTTAGCATACCCAGACTTTCAAAAACAATTTACCCTAACAACAGACACTAGCAGTGCCGCTCTGGGAGCTGTCCTCTCTCAACACCAGCACCCAATAGCATTCGCTTCTAGGACCTTAAATTGTCACGAAACCCACTACAGTACCGTAGAAAATGAACTTCTTGCAATAGTTTGGGCAACAAAGTACTTTCGGCCGTATTTGTTTGGACGTAAGTTCAAGGTTCAAACAGACCACCGACCTTTAGTTTGGTTAAACTCCCTAAAAGAACCAAATTCTAAGCTACAACGATGGAAAATAAAATTAAATGAATTTGATTTTGACATCGAGTACATCAAAGGCAACGAAAATAAGGTTGCTGACTTTTTAAGTCGTATCGAAATCCACCACATAAACAATGACGACGTGAGGTCTGATGTAGCAACAATACATAGCTGCAATAAAAATCTTAATGAGCATATATCTATAACAGAAACACCGGTAAACATCTACAAGGACAAACTGATATTAGAAACAAATAGTTTAAAAAGAATATGACGAGGATTATGTCTTAGAATTTCTGAAAGGGGTCTTTCCACTTAAGGAAACTGTAGGTGTCTATTCCAAAAGTGATGATTTATTTATTGGCTTCAAAAAACCGTAGTGCAATATTTTTCAAACGCACTAAACATGAAAATTCTTAGGAGTACCAAGCTTTTAGAAGATATTACCTGCAAAGAAAAATTAATAGGACTTATTGAAAAAACTCACATTGATAAAAATCACAGATGAATTGATACAACTTATCTGGAGCTAAAAAATGAATAATATTTTCCAAATCTGAAGCTTGAAATACACAAATTTATTAATAATTGCATATTTTGTAACATGTGCAAATATGAGGGAAATCCAATTAAGCCAGCACTAATGTTTACAGAAACCCCCAATAAACCTAACGAAATTGTTCACATTGACATATGGTTTCTAAATAAGGATAGTATGTTCCTTACGTTTATAGACAAATTAACCAAACACGTTTCAATATATCCTATTTCAGACAGAAACTCTATTACGATAGTCGAAATCGAATCTTAAACTCCGTTTTGCGACATTAGGTAAGCCAGTAAAATCCGAAATCTCCTTCGCAAGATCCAAAACGTTGATGTTAGCCATGTGCTTGCTGTTTGTGAAAACTTGATGGGATGGATTTTCTTTCTCTTGTTTTTTATACATATACACGTGGCTGAGTTTTTTTTGTGTTTGTTTTAGGTTATGTGCTACACGTGGCTGAGTTTTTTTTTTTTTTTTTTTTTTTTTTTTTTTTTTTTTTTTTTTTTTAGGTTAATACACAACCTTTTTGGTTTTCAATTTATTTATTCAAAGTTCTTTGTTTTATCTTTTGTGATTTAAATCAATATACATATGCGTTTAATAGAATTTAATATTTTTTTTTATGGTTCTTTAACCGACTGCGCCAGTGAAATGAAACACACTATTCAGAAACAGAAAATAAAACAGTTCTTTATTTTTATACTTAATCGTTTGGTGTCTAAATCAATTCTCCTCCTCTACCTTTTATTCGAAATCACCAAAGCAGTTAGCGAGACCATGAGACGGCATTAGGTTGCTTGCATTGTTTGTTTCAGCAGCAATGTTGCGGAGCATTGCAGGTGTATACATATGAAGTGTGTACATATGTATGTTACATATGTAACTCCTGGGGTTCTTCCCGTGAACCTATGTGGGTTGTTTTCCGTGGTCTGTGGTTGGTGGGCCACTGGCTGATAGGACCATGACTGCCCTCCACCTCCGCCAGAGCTCTGTGTTCCCACTCAAAGAAAAGAAGGACCGAAGGGACTTACAAGGAAAGAGAGCCTAACTTGTTGCGGGAAAATTTACCGCAACAAACTGCTGGCGGCAGAACACTGAAAATCCGTTGTCAAAATGATTGAGTTGGCCAGGTCAATGTTGTTGTCAAAATGATTGAGTGTGACCAGGTCAATGTTGCCACAGTACTCCCCCTCTAGTCAGCACTGCAATCCTATTGGAGATGTAATTTTTTGTCCTCTCTTTCGGGGATGTCTTTCCAAAATTTTCCCAATCTTTTTGCTTTTTGCTTTAGCAAATTCTTTTGTAGCTTAAGAGCGGTGCTCATTGTTGAAATTAAGCAAAAAAAAAATACTCGTAAGAGAAAAAAAAATTAAAGTGGAGGTGTATTTCAACTTACGTATCTTTCAGATTCTTTAAATTGTCGAAGATTTGCAGAAAATTGATTTGAAATCAAAGCGGTATCCCAGATATGTGTTGCACAGTTGTAGCGGATATTAAACCGGAGTCTTTGCGGCAGCATCGGACTCAACGGTGGATATGCTGTTGCAATATCCTTTCGATATTCCAATCTGTCCGAGGTGACTATCAAGCCGTCGGTCTCCTCTTCTGACACACTGTAGGAAATGGAAACCGATGACGAAGCAATTAGAGGTCCTACATGATCAGAGATAGAAGGTGAGCTCTTGGGCATATCTTCAGAATCGGAGGACCTCAATAACACCGTGGTGGAGGCGACTCTGGAAGACTGTAGCAATGATATGGTTTCTCCAGATTAATCTCCACCACTTAAAAAAGGCTTCGGCCGCACTCATTCTGCGTCTTTCGAAAAACGCAGAATACATAATCCTAATCCAGGAACCATGGATTGCAGAAGGCGTGGTGCGTGGACTCAGGACACCCACATACGCTCCGCTCTATACAAGAGACAAAGGTAAGATTAGAACTTGTATATTAGTGAAACGTAGCCTTAATGTATTTCTACTTCCCAACGGTGAGCAAATCTGTTGACTGGAACGGTCAAAGTGTCGAACAACGGGGATGAATATTATAGCAGCGATTTGACTACAATTTTTTATTAGCCTTTAAAACACAATTTGAGGAATGGAAAAATTGCACGACGCGGGAAACCGATTTGCACCTTAAAAAAAGAAAAACTCACAGGTAGAACTGTTCTTTCCTTTTTGTCTATAGTTTCTTTAAATTAATGTTAAATGTTTTATTTTATGATAAAAGGTATTCACACACGTTGATTGATTTACTATCAATCGTAAGGACTCGAAGGACCATGAAAAAGTACGATAAAATGATAAAATTATCACCACACGGACCAACTAATTATCCTTTAGACTTTTGATAAGAGCGGAGAAATAAAACACACGTCTTGTTCACTTCCTTACAATTTTAAGAGTGTAATGGATTTATCCCCACAAGGTATGCAATATAATGGGTTTTAATTTCAATCAATTATATTGGGAATTTACTGCATATCATTCTTATTGGTAATGCAGTAGATTACTAATGATTTACATTTGCCTTTTTACATATATTATATTTTACATTAACATATATTATTATAATTAGATATACAAATTTTTAATTATCTAAACTTCTACAACAGATGGATTGACTTGTCCTTCATGAAAGCATCCTCCTCCCAGAATGATCTAGAGGGTAAGCTTACATGGAAGTTTTTGTCAAACCAAAGTTCAGGTATGGTGTAATCGATGTTCTCTGTGAGGATTCCTAATGTATTAAGAATATTAGCGTGGCCAACTGAATCTTTAAGCCGAATAGCTGCAGTCGCAGCTATTTGCTTGCTAAAAATGTCGAGGGGTGTCAAGTGAAGCAGAATATCTAATGCCGCAGTTATATATTATGTATATACATATAATGTGTATATATATTTATGTATGTCTATGTTTGTGTTAGATGTAAGTAGGTTAAGTAGATTAAGATTTATTTTTAGGTAGTTTGTAGGCTTTTAGTTTTAAGTTTTATAAAAAATTAAAAAAGGTCCATATACTAAGTTTTTGATTAAAATTTATTTTCTTAGTTTTAGTATTAATTAATGTTAAAATAGAAATAAAAGTAGACTGTAAGATTCGTCGAAAGACATAGTTTAAGTGTTAGGTTTAACTTAGAGTGCCCGCATGGGGCCATTAAGTTAGAATAAGATTATTTGTAAGTAATTTAAGCTAATTTTTAAGCGTTTTTTGTTTAGCATATAAGAGTAATTTAAGGTAAAAAATAAAAATGCATAAAAACTGAAAACTGATCTAATGCCGCAGAGGGGGTAGACCACAAGGCTCCGCTTGTGCATAGACATGCTATTCTTTGGACTCTGCTTAGTTTAATGCGGTTGACTACCACCCCGTAAGTAAGTATCGGTCTTATGACCGAGATGTATAGCCAGTGGGTTATGCGAGGTTGAAGGCCCCATTTGTTCCCAATGGCTTTCTTGCAAGAGAATAAAGCTATTATAGCTTTATTGACTCTTTCTTGAATGTTAGGTTTCCAGTTTAGTTTCCTATCAAAAATGAGACCCAGATATTTTGCTGTATTGGAGAAAACTAAACTGGTACCGTTTATTGAAGGAGGGTCTATGATTGTAATTTTATATTTCCTAGAAAAGAGGACAAGATCAGTTTTATGGGGGTTTATTCCCAATCCACAGCGATCTGCCCAGCGGGTTAATCTATTGAGATTTACTTGGAGGAGTTCTTTAATGGTATTTAGATGTTTTCCTGAGACGGCTATGGCAACGTCGTCCGCATAGGCAATCACTCTGCTACCACCCGCTTCCAGGTATATCAGTAGTTCGTTAACTACTAAGTTCCAGAGAAGGGGAGAGGACACCGCCTTGCGGCATACCTCTACTGACATATCTTTTAGCAGAAGTCTCACCCAGTTTGGAGTTGATTATCCTGCTTTTTAGCATTAGACTGATCAACTCCCCAAGTGAGCCGTCTACCTGCAGAGCTGACAGCGCAGACGTGATTGCGGATGTGATGACGTTGTTAAAGGCGCCCCTCGATGTCTTGGAAAGCAACCATTGTGTACTCCTTATATTGTAGGGATCGTTCGATGTGGCTAGTCAGAGAGTGCAAAGCCGTTTCCACCGACTTTCCTTTACAGTAGGCATGTTGAGCCGTAGACAGAAGTCAAGAGCCATCGGTTTTTTTCAAACAGCTAGGCATCATAGGATTTGTGGAGGGGATTTTTCTTAGCCGCGATGCCTCAGAGATTTCTGTAATTTTGTCCCAGAATGATCTCCAGGATTGTCGCTTTGCCTTCCTCAGTTCTTTTTTGTATAATTTGAGGGATTCTTTATATGAGTCCCAGTCGGTCACTTTTCTTGTGCTTTTTGCTGCGTTGAAAAGCTTTCTGCAAGCGTTTCTGATCAGTCCCAGTGCCGATGTCCACCAATGTGACTTTTTCTTGCCTCTTGGTTGAATAAGAGGGCAGGAAGCGGCCTTAGCCTTATTAAGAGCCAGAGTAAATTTCCTGACTTTCATGTCAAGCTCATTGGTGTCACGCGGGGGACTTGATAGTTCAGAGGATAACGTTTTTGACAGTATTCCTCTGTATTTTGACCAATCAGTTTTCCGGTAATTCCGGAAAGCTGGTTGGCTGGGGGGAGCTTCACTCCGACTGAATTGGATGTATCTATGGTCTGAAAAGGAGTGTTCAGACGATGCCATCCAGTTTGTTAGCCTTTGGGTAATGCTGTCGGAGAGAAGAGTAATATCTAACACTTCTTGTCGGTTTCTTGTTATAAAAGTGGGCTCATTGCCAATATTGCAAATTAAGAGGTTAGTACTTAAAATATAGTCTAAAAGTGACTCACCTCTATCATTGATGTCGGTACTGCCCCATACCGTATGATGTGCGTTAGAGTCGCATCCGATTACGAAGCCAGTTTTTTGTCTTCCAGCTTCCAGTACCACCCTTTCTAGGTTATCACCAGGGAGAGGGCCCACTTGGTCATGGCCAAGGTAAGCCGATGCCAGCCAGTAGGAGCCTTTGGCAGTCTCTAGTCTGGCAACGGTTAAGTCGTGGTCACTGAGGTTGGGAAGTAGAAATACATTAAGGCTACGTTTCACTAATATACAAGTTCTAATCTTACCTTTGTCTCTTGTATAGAGCGGAGCGTGTGTGGGTGTCCTAAGTCCACGAACCACGCCTTCTGCAATCCATGGTTCCTGGATTAGGATTATGTCTTCTGCGTTTTTAGAAAGACGCAGAATGAGTGCGGCCGAAGCCTTTTTTATGTGGTGGAGATTAATCTGGAGAAACCATATCATTGCTACAGTTTTCCAGAGTCGCCTCCACCACGGTGTTATGGAGGTCCTCCGATTCTGAAGATGTGCCCAAGAGCTCACCTTCTATCTCTGATCATGTAGGACCTCTAATTGCTTCGTCATCGGTTTCCATTTCCGACAGTGCGTCAGAAGAGGAGACCGATGGCTTGATAGTCACCTCGGACAGATTGGAGTCGTCGCTATCCAATTCTGGAAAGGATATCGACGCTCCAAGATCCAAGGTTGTGATATCAGGTGTTAAAGGAGGAGGAGGTTGCTTATCAGCATCCAGCTCATCCTTTTTGTACACCCTTAAGTGAATGGACTCGAATCCGAACCGAATCATGCCTTTCGTCTGCGCCAGAGGATTAAGGGATTCCTTATTGATCACAATTAACGCGCATCTATAAGAACCTCTTAGTTCCTCCAGTTTCGCGACTTTCCAGTCATGAGTCGGAAGAGTCGGGTTACTGAGCTGGATGATTTCCAGAGTACTTTCTGAAGAGGAGGGTTCGGCTGGAAACCAGGTACGAGTTCGAGGTCTACTAGGAATATCTTCTATAGAGACGACCTCGAGTTTTGCACCTGGCCAAATCTCTCCTAAACTATCTATGGCCTTGGTGAAGAGATCGAGAGATCTCTGGTTGGAACAAGCGATGAGCTTGACCTGGCCTTGGTGCCAGCTAGCGTCGCTTGTGATAGGAGGTGGTCAGGGGTTGTCCCGCATGATGGCCAAGAAGTTGCTCGAGAGCTTCAGCTTGACCAGTTGCCACCGTTCCGGTGTGATGGAACCGTCGGTATCGCTGCTGTCGATCACCGCCATCACCAATGCGTCCTTTATGACTTCATTGTAAGACCTCAGATATGTGCTGTTGGATGGCCTAGGGGTTGTAGAACTATTGTTGAAACCGGTATGGTTTCCTCCAACGATCTCTGGCACTTAGAGGAGTCTTTTGACGTTTTGGGAGCAGTGGAAGCAGTGGGTAATCCGTCTTTTAGGATGTTTTTAGCCCACTCAACCTTGCTCTTTATTTCCGCACTTCTCTCAACCTCCGGAATGGAACCGAATGTTTTGATAATGCGTGAAGCGGTTAAAATGCGGCTGAGCTCCAGATTCCTCCTTGGAGGGAATAGTTTTCGTAGCAGCAATAAGTCCGTGGCCTGCCACAAACTTGCTGCTGCTAGGGGCGGACGAAGTAATACGACCATGGCTTGCCACAGTCTTAACACTCCCTGAAGGAGTTTTGGTAGCAGCGACAAGTCCGTGGCCTGCCACAAACTTGCTGCTGCTAGGGGTGGAGGACCATGGCTTGCCACAGTCCTAACACTTCCTGAATTCTTATTTTTAGGCTCGTTCCGTTTGCCTTTAGAGGATGGCGCACCATGGCCTGCCACAGTTTTGCCTCCTCTCGGCAATGTAGGAGCCTTGCCGGTAGTCGGTGTAGTCACCGTTCCACCTCCCGGTATTGAAGGAGTACCGGTCTCGGTTTTTGTTTTCTTGGTTTTTTCCATGAATGGTCCCGAGTAGCGGAGAAAGGGGTGTCCATCTGTACAGAGATCCGCTGTATACAGATAAGGCTAGCTAATCCGGAGGTCGCCAGGTATCCGGATACTCCGTTTGCGACTGAGCTATTTTTGGAGATACTGGGCCCTCAGCCAGGTTGATCTTCAGCACGGGTCGTATGACACCTTGATCCAGCCCAGGGGAAGAAGGGAGTGCTTTGTGTGATGGGGGGGGGGGGGGGGAGCATCCTTTGGTTTCAGGACTCGTCTGGAGAATTTTTTCTCGTGATTCATTGACCCTACTCAGCCTCTACAACTCGACAAGTTCGATGCTCGCGGTAGGGATGGGGGCCCTAGAGGAAGGGATAATAAAACTGAGTGATGACATCTTTGCTCGAAGGCAATAAATTGAATGCCTAGAGTCGACCTAGAATGAGCATTTCCAAAAGACTCACAGAACAGTCAACGGCTTGCACTTACGGATTAAGAATCTCGAATTGCACTCTGTTGAACGCCAACAATAGCGGATGTGACATTTTAAAAAGAAGAGAAGACGCAGCTGATGCCATTTTGTTTTGTGTTTCTCAGTTGCCAGATGAGGACTTGTTGTTTACCAGCATTGCAATTCAGTTTCCTGTGAGATCCCAGCGGTGAAAATCATATGCAGAATACATCAATGTCAGCAAAATACTGCGTACCAATGATACTAAAATTCAGCTTTCCTCAAAAGAGGAATACCCTTTTACGATGATTTTCTATCTACTGTAAAACAACAAAGAACAACTGTGTCTTCATCATGAATTCCGATAGTAAAATTTACTTGAACGAGAAATTAACGGACCACAATCACTCTTCAACAAGCCACGCTCGTGAATTTAATTTTGGTGGGAGCGAACGCCCCATTTGTTCGGCTTAATACAAGCTATAACTTACAAATTAAACTTAAAACTAAGGTTGGTTGGAGTGGTGCAGGAGAACGGATTTGAGGTAGGGAATGGTGCGGTGGAAGTCAAAGACGGTAGTGTTTGAGTTGATTTGACGTAGCATACGGGAGATTGGTTCGTTCGCGCCATAGGAGGTGTGGTGGGTTGGTAGATAGAAGAGTCGAGGGGTACGTAGATTACGAGGGTTATTGTTGAGGAAAATGGAGTTGTGAAGGGACGCGCATTCAACGTGACCTGAAAGGAATCAATGAATGAAGAGAAAGTCTGCTGCATCTCTGCGATCTTCAAGGGTGTTTAAGTTGATAAGGTTGAGACGGTTTTGATAGGGGGGCAGATTAAAAGGATCGTCCCAGGCATACCTCGGAGAGCAAATCGAAGAAAACGGCGCTGAATGCCTTCAATTCTCGAGATATGGTATATGATATGGGGACCATACTTGACTGCGTACTCTAGCAGGAGGCGAACAAAGGTAATATAGAGCGACCTGGTCACGT